>WWET01000118.1:347733-361445 GCA_011038615.1 Limnodynastes dumerilii | reverse complement strand
TATAAAAAGGTACATAACAAAAATAGCCTATCTCTTCTACCCAGTCAGACTGCAGAGATCCCTTCTCAATATGTATAGAGGCCTTGAAGTACGGCTGTGCCACTGCAGTGTCCCTAACTGTCTAGCTCTCTCATTGAAACTAGTGTGTTTGTCACATATCACAGCTGAGAGGGCCCTTTATAGTGGATCATTAATATTGTCAGGACAGTGATGGCAGGGATGATAGCAGAAATTCAACAACAGTCTTCTGTGAATATACAAATAAGCGAATTGTTATTTCCCCACCTTGCCACAGATCAGCAAAGAGACAGAACCACTGTCATGACAGGTACTTTTGGATATGCAATAGGTGTGTATCAGTGAGGAATGAGGCAAACGAATGTGAGCATTGCTGGAAGATGTGAGGATACTTTACGGACAAGTGACACCTGAGTGTGCATGGTTACGTGGTGAAAACCAGGCCAAACTGTGTAAAACATGGAAGATAACAATTTGATTACAATTTGTTAATGAAAAGAGTTCATTTTCTGTCTTTTACATAAATAATAGTTGCCAATTAAAACTATCTAGTCACGAAGCTCATCTTTTTTTTTTATCTCATCTCATTGTATAGTGATGATGTGTCTGGTGCTGCCCAGTTAATTGCCAGGAATACAGATACCCCTCCAAACCGTTCATTAAACCTGCAATGTCAGCAAATCAGCTCTGATTTACTTGTTAAAGGTAGAAAAATCGTGCATGCTGCAATCAAAGGAAGTAGCAAACACAGGATTTTCACCAGAGTTGGGGGGGGGGGCACATGTTTTTAATACATTTTGGGTGACACAAGATATAAAGTACATTTTGAAAATATTAGGGGCTCTTGGAATGACACATACTATAATAAATGCAGGTTATATTATAGTATATTCCATCCCCTTACCTCTAATTTACCCCACATGTAGTTTATATAGTGTGCTATATCTGAGCCCATAATATACCCCATATGTTCTTTATATAGTGCACAATCCATACATCAAATATACCACATATATATTTTATTACTTGTAGTATATATTTAGGGTCTGAAAAGACACACTATACCACTATATAAGTAAATGGGGGGAGGCTGTATAAGAGGTCAGAGATTGCACATATAATAATATATGTGGGGCATATTAGGGGTCTGAGATTGGCACACTCTCTTCTATATACTGTGTTTTTTAACTGCATCACTAACCTGGAAGCAGCTTGCTCTGCTGGTCAGACAGCAGTGTCACCTTGCAACACGGCATGTCAATTACTCAAGCACGTGCGCTGCTCTTCGGAGTAGTGCCTCTGGTGTATATTTTTATATTTATATATTTATTTTTTTGCCGGTTCTGTTAGAGTTTCTGGCAGACAAGAAACCCCCCTACATGCCCACTGAAAGGGTATAGGGTCTGTATTGGGGTACATCAAGTTGGAATGCAGTTGACGGTCCAAATGAGTGGAGTACGACAGTGATACAGCCTCCAGTTGAATCGCGGCTGTATTGCATTGTTGAAATAGAAATTGCTGTTGGTAACATATTTCAATCCCTTCCCAATTGCGTCAGACTGCGATATGGTGAGGTTAGGGTTAGGGCCACAAGCATAGGAATGAAAATTTTCATGGGTGCTCAAAAGGCCAAGGACTACTATAGGGTCTGAATTCCCTTTTTCTTGCATTTGGTATATTGTTTTACGACAGTTGTAAAAGTGACTGTATATATACAAAGATTTCCAATCCTCTGATGCCTGGTTCCTATGCTCAAGAAGGAAGGGTTAGGTCATAATAAGAAGGTTTGGGTTTGGCTGCGGGAAATGAAGGGTTTAGGCTCAAAGAAGGGGAAGGTTAGGACTTAAGGGGAAGGCTAGGTTTAGGCTGTGGGACATGGAATGTAAGAGTTTGGGGAGGGTTAAGGTAAGCGTTAGGATTAAGGGCTTACCTATTGTGTATAAATCTTCTCAGCTCCAGGAGCTGCAGCGCTGCCGCTCTCGAGAATAGAAATAGCCGGCAGTTGATGGCAGCCATAATTCAACTGCTCAAAGATGGTCTGTTGCAAAACAGACTATCGCACCACCGAACCCCACCGGCCCATATCAATAGACCACTTTTATTATTATTATTATTATTTAGAATGTTTCTAATAGGCTGCTAGCTAAGGGTAGATCCCCAGCCAGTCCTGGGTCAGTATAGTAACAAATGATAAATATTATTTAAATGTATGACACTCAACCACAGCACAGTATAACAAATAACTACCAGCTATGTCTAGAGCATGCTCTAAATGAGTGCAGGGACTTGTAGCTTTATAATGCCTGAAGTAACTTGCATTGACCTGAACTAACACAATGAGAAATTCTACCAATGTTTTATTCTTTTTAAGTAAAAATGGTTTAAATTATCCCTTGATGTGTACCATGAGGCGTTGGAGGACAATTGAAATGCCCATATAGACACACAAGGCCTTGCAGATAGTTACTATAATATGTGTAAATACACAATTTTTCTTACATTATTTTTTCAAATGCAACTTAAGGTAATGACAACTAATTATAAACAATAACATAGCACTGAATCCAGACCTCTGCTTCCACTGCGAATGGAGCTCCAACCACACCGGCAGCGGAGGTTAGAGGACACTCCACTCTAGGTATAATCTACCTTAATTTCTGCAGTGTTCCATCCATGGAGATCTGTGCCGTAACATCTGGCGCTGATGTTACAATCAAGGGGACTAACGCTAGAGGCTTGCTTTATTATCTGTGAATCTGATCCTTTATGTAGATATTAGGAGATTTATCCCTGAAGCTTAGAGTCACGTACGAGTAATATCATTGATGATCTCCATATAAAATTTTTTTCCTAACTCTAAATCATTGTTCTCCTATTATTTTTCAAACAATGTGTTACGCTCTCAGCATAAGTGTCAATTATTTGCATTCAGCGCTGCAATTTCCTGGATTCAAATATATTACTCTATGAGCAGCAGAGGGTTAATTTATTTAACAGGAAGCAAGTTAAGCTCCCTGCGTGGGTGGGTGGCAACTGATGACACTCACCTCTTATTATTCTGATTGGTCTCCTTCATACTGGGAAAGGGGGGGGGGAGTGGGGGGTACGAGGTTTCTTAAGTCCTGGTTGCCTAAAGTTTGGCCTCTTTCTTCTCATGTTTTTTAGCAAGCCTGATGTCTGAAAGAGATAAGTGCATCTGTCAATCTTTTCCTTTTCTTCCTCTAGTTTTTTTTATATCAAATCTTTTTTATTTATCTACACCCTGGTATATTCTTTTCCTTTCACCTTTTCAATTTCCTTCATCCCTGTTTTCTCTGCAATTAGTTAACTTGCTCACCTGCATTTCCCCCCTCCCCTCCCTCCCCCTCTCTTTTCCTTTTTTCTTCTCTCTCTTTTCTTTCTTTTCCCTCAAGTTTCCATCTCTTCCCTTTCCTTCCCCTTTTTTCTTGTCAGCCTTGCTTACTTCTTCCTCCACTGCTAGCATGCTCCGTCCACGCAGGGTCATTGTCCCACCAGCCCGCCTCCGCGACTCCCCCGGCAGTGATTGCGTCCTAGGGACCCCCTTCCACCAGCCAGCATGCCCGCCCGCTCCACCAGTATCCCGGAACTCCCGCACCTCACGCTCTGCTCGATCCTCCTCTCGCCGGGGGCAGAGCGTGGTGACAGGCCTCAGGCCTGCCTCGCCTGTGGCAATGTGTGCGTTGTCCGCACAGCAGGGTCGGTGTGGGCATGCACAGGAGGTACGCGCCTGAACTTCCGGCTCGCGGAGCCGAAGCTCCGGTGCAGCCTTGGTGGACAGTGAGGCTGTGCCAAAAAGCACTGTACAGACTGCCGACGGGCTGTCAGTTCTGGGCAGCCTGTTTTCCTCTCCCAGGCGGTCCCCATCCCCTATGGACATAAGGGGACCATCTGAAAGTACAATAAATACACTTGGGGACGGGGCACCGTGGGCCAGCCTTGCGGGCATGGGCAGCAACCTTTTCAATAATCAGCTGGCCTCCCCCCCCACACTTCACAGGGGCTCCGGCACCCCACTATACCCCAGGAACCCCACCACTTACGTCTCCAGGCAGATATGGGGGAGTGGGCTATGCAGGCCCTCCCCACAGCAGGGACCACATACATGATTGGCATCACAGGGATGGGGAAGATTAATCTCAGCGCTACCAGGGTCATGATGGGCACCATACCCGCAGTTATTCCTGCTATGAAATGGGGAGACATGAAGGGGGTTGGCAGGGGAAGGGTTGCTCTGCAGACTGGCCGTATTGGTCCTGTAATAGCCATTATTCCGCGCCCTGTTGTCATCAGACGCGCTTACCTCCTCCGCCATGCGACCATCATAGTCCAATGCCACGTTCCAGCTGTCATTACCGATCGCGTTCTAGTTCCCCCGATGACCCCCACCGCAGCTCCAGGAGACGAAGGAGAAGCAGGGCATCTCGCTCCCATGAACCGGCTGCATCTACCCAGCCCGGAGCGGTCGAGCCATCGGTGGCCGCTGGGGAAGTGGAGCGGCCAGAACTCAGCCAAGCAGCGTCCGGTGAGTTGGAACTCAATCCGTCAGGGGAGGAGGGGGATGAGGTGTCCATTTCTACATGTACATCTGAGTCTTCATTGTCATCTGACGCTTCTAAGGGGTCTAGACGTAATTTAGGGAAACGGATAGACAAACACGCGCAAGCGGGCCAAGAAAACGGCAGCTAAAACAACAACACCTTCTCCTACTAAGGATACTAGCATGATACATTGCAATTATACGGCAGTAATAAGGGGTTTGCGTCCGCGTTCAAAGGAAAATATAGGGAAGGGGAAATATTTGGATATTTTCGCGCTCACGAAAATTCCCATAAGGCATTGAGCGGGGCAAAAAAAAAGGGGCCGGCGGAGGAGGAGCAGTACCGCAGCTTCAGTAACTGGTTCCCCAGTTGGTGCACATTTATGCACGTTTACCTAGAAACATGGCCCGGCGAGTATGGGGACATGATTAGGTACCAGTACTTAGTACATGATCTGATGGTTAAGACAAAGGGCCCCGCGTGGCGTGAGTATGATGAGCAATTTAGGCTAAATGCGGATGGGCTAGCTAGTATGGGTTTTGGCACCAAGGATGTCGAGCTGTGGTTAGGGGTAAAGCAAGTGCAGCAAGACGGTAGTACTGAGCAGGTTACATCTAAGCGGTTTCAGGGCAGGGGGCGCAGTGGCGCCCCATCATCTGCAAGAGGGGGAGGGGAGGCAAGTGCTACGGATACAATAATGGTAATTGCAACAGGGGCGCCAAGTGCCAATATAAGCACTTCTGCCTCTGCTGCAATGGCACCCACCCCGCAAGACACTGCAACAAGACGACAACCGCAGGGGGGGGGGGTCCAGACCTCAATCTGGGCCTCACCCTGGCACCGTCGCCAATTAATCTTGGTACACTGGATGAATAGCCTGTTACCCCAGGAGGGATATGGCCAATTTTTTGTCACAGGGTTTTCGTGAAGGGTTCAAACTCCCCATAGTCGGCCAAGTTTCGTCAGCCTACCCTCGAAACCTAAAATCAGCGTTAGAAGCTCCGGGTGTGCTGGAGGAGAAAGTCGGCAAGGAGCTGCGGCTAGGGCGGATGTGTGGCCCGTTTAATACCCCCCCTATTCCCGATTTGGTTCTCTCCCCCATAGGGATGGTACCGAAGAAAGCCCCAGGGAAGTTTCGCTTAATCCAACACATGTCCTTCCCGCTGGGGGCTTCGGTTAACAACACCATACCGGAGACGTGCGCTCGTGTCGTATACCAGACCTTCGAATCAGCATTGCAGCTGGTTCAAGGGGCGGGCCGCGGGGCTCTAATGGCGAAGGTTGACGTGGAAACAGCCTTTCGGCTGCTTCCACTTCACCCTTCGTCTTTCAAGTTCATGGGTTTCAGGATTAAGGGTGCTTTTTACATTGACAAATGCTTACCCATGGGCTGCTCAGTGTCTTGTGCTTTTTTCGAGGCATTCAGCAGTTTTTAACATTGGTGCATTGTCAATAGTTCTGGTTTAGGGGGTGTGGCTCACTACCTGGATGACTTCCTGGTGTTGGGCCCCGCAGGTTCAGAAGACTGTCCTTTATTGCTCTCGTACACGCAAACATTATTCGAATCAATGGGCGTCCCCGTGGCACATGAAAAAACTGAGGGTCCAACGAAACGGCTGTCTTACCTGGGCAAAGAAATAGACTCGGTGGCGGGCCTCTGCCGTCTCCCGGCGGATAAGGTTACCCACCTGCACGACTTGATAAAATCAGCTCTCACTGCAAATAGGCTCACTTTGCACAAGCTTCAGTCACTAGTGGGTTCCTTTAGGTTCGCCTGCTGCGAATATCCCCTTTGGTAAGATATTTTGCCGCCGGCTGGAACGAGCAACAGCAGGGGTTAGCAATCCTAAGGCATGGATTCCCCTCTCCAACGACCTTAGGGCTGACCTTGGAGTGTGGAATTCATTCCTAACAACTTTTAACGGCATCCATGTCCGACCAGGAGCTTCAGCTGTGGACGGACGCGGCAGGAGGTTGTGGTTTTGGCGCATTCTTTCAGGGCTCCTGGTGCGCGGGAGAGTGGCCCCTCCTGTGGCGTGGAAATGGATTCACAATGAATCTGGTGTTTCTAGAGCTGATTCCAATTGTGGTGGCGGTTGAGCTCTGGGCTCCCCGCTTCCAGAATAGAGGCATCGTGTTCATGTGCGATAATCTAGTTGTGGTGCAGGCTATTAATCAGCAGGGAGCGTCGTCCCCTCCAGTGGTGCGTTTGCGCCTGGAGTTTAACATCAATTTCCGGGCGGCCCATGTGCCGGGAATTCACAATGGGCTGGCTGACGCTCTGTCCAGATTTGATTGGGTTAGGTTTCGCATGCTCGCGCCTGAGGCAGATTTGACTGGTACACCTTGCCCTGTATCTGTTTGGCAGGTAGCCGGTCTAGGATAGAGGACCTCGCGCTGCTGTCGTTACCTCCATCCACGTGGCGGAGATATCAGGCTGCCTGGGCTGGCTGGTTGGCGTTTCGTAAAAAGCACAGTAGGAGGGCCTTTGACTTGCGGGATTGCCTCTATGACTTCATGATGCAGGCGTATAGTAATGGGAAGTCGCGCGCACACATGTGTTCCACTTTAGCGGGCATAGCTTTCTGTAGCAAGTTACATGGCGAGACGGATATCATCAAAGACTTTCTGGTACATAAGGCTTTGAAAGGATGGGCCCGGGCGCGTCCGATCCCCCCTGACTCCAGGCGCCCAATTTCCATCACTTGCTTACAGCGCATGATGGTTGCGGTAGCGGCGGTTGCTGACGACGAATACGAGACCTTATTGTTTCGCACCACGTTCAGCTTCGCGTTCGCTGGCGCCTTCCGTGTCAGCGAATTAGTGGCCACATCAAAATCCTCGTTCACTACTGGTTTACTAGCGGATAATGTAGTGGTTCTGTCAGACACCGTTCAATGCAGGATTCATAGAGGCAAAACTGACCAGGCAGGCCGGGGACGCTGGGTTAAGCTGCACAGGCACCCTGATAAAACTGTTTGCCCGGTTTATTTAGGGGTTAAGTATGCTGCTGTTAGGCCTAATGTTGGTAAGGTGTGGTTTTTACATCAGAACTGTGTTCCACTGTCCCGCTACCAGTTTACAGTTGTCTTTCAGAGAACACTTGCGAAGCTGGGGTTGAATCCATCCGACTATGGAACACATTCCTTCCGCATCGGAGCGGCATCAACGGCAGCAGCGCAAGACTTTCCATCAGAGGCTATTCAGCGGTTGGGCTGATGGAAATCATGCGTGTTTAGGAGCTACATTTGGCCGTTAGGGGACAGCGTGCAAAGGTGATCCATGCGGATCGTTCATTGGACTTTCAGTTTCGACTGGCAGCGTCAACCATTTTACATCCGAGGCTCTACTACAGGTGCAAAGGTGATCCATACGGATCGGGCTATCGACAAGTATGATCCATGGGGATCTGGCATTGGACTTTTAAAGTATGGTCATTAGAAAGCTAGATAACTAGAACACATATTTGATGGTTATTCGATAGTTAGTTAGCCGTTACCCCCTTTTCTCATGTCATGTATGCTTAGATTTATTAGTTGTTTCCTTGTTTCTCCTCCCCTTGAAATGGACCGGACATGGTTCCCGGGATTAGCCCGGTAGCTAGCCCGCTGCACCAAGGTTGCAGGAGCGTGAAGGGCTTTTTCCTCTTCGGACCTGTGGCCCCAAATAGTTGCCCCTTAGTCTTATATAGTCTGACCCAGGTAGCGCGTTGAGGTTTTCACCTTTGCCTGGGACCGTTGGCCATCCCTCATGGCTTCCTTAGCATGTTAATTTTTATTGTTGCTTATTGTCCTTGTTTCTGCTATTGAAGTACTTGCTCATCGTCTTTACATTTTCTTTCCACAGGAAGGTCACAACAAAAGGTGGTATGGGTGATAGGGCATTCCTTTGTGTACTGGGCTGGTGTGCATGTGCGGAAGTTTGATGTAAGGACGCCTGGTGACTATTGTGATTTTCCACGTGGGGGGGAACGACCTGGGGTGTGTTCCTTCGGTAGAGTTGACATGGGGTATTAAGAATGATTTGCATGCGATGGCTGATCATTGGCCCGGTGTTTGCTGGTGTTGGTCTGATATCATACCTAGGCGTGTTTGGAGATATTCCCCTGATGGGAGGGCGATAGATGGGGTGAGGAGAAAGCTTAACCGGGCTGTAAAAGTTGGTTTGTTGGAAAGTGGTGGTAAAGTCATCCCTCACCTTGGTTTTCATTTTGATAAGGTAAATTTTTATCGCCCCGATGGCGTGCATCTGTCTCATGAAGGCATGTCTTTGTTCTTGGAGGATTTGTTTGTAAGTTTGAGTGGTGTTTAGGTTTCAGTCTTTAGCTTGAGTTAGATTTGATGGTGGCGGTCGCTGTTCAGAGGGCCCAGCGGTGGCGGAAAGCAGGCATGGATATTTAGTTATGTTAAGATATGTTAATTGCCTGGTTTCTATTGTTGTGTTGTATGGTACATTTGTTCTCTCTCAGGATCTGTTAAGAAGTTGGTAACTATCTTTAACCTTTGGAAGGCGTTGGTGGTGTTGCCTGAGGCTAGAGGTTTGCACATGCGGGCGGCCTTGAATTATTTCACTTAAAGGAGGTGAATGCCGATGGCTGAGAGAGTGTGCCATGTTTGGGAGTTATATAGTAACAAAGATAAGTTTAAGATGTTATTATGTTATGTTTTGTATGTTAATGTTTGATACATCATTCATTTAAATCATTCCTGGTTTCTTTGGCCCCCATCAAAATTTTAAAGTAAAATTTTATATTTCAAATAAAATCGCATTAGATCATTTGATAGTCCAATCAATTTAGATAGTATGGTTAATTAATAAATTTTAGTTCCCAAATATAGTTGTAAGCGTCTTTTATGGAGTAAGGTTTATTTAACGAAGGGGGGTGTTGACACGGGCCACCCACATCACACATGGGAAGCTTAATATCCTAATGTTGCCAAAATGTATGATAGTTGGAGTAGTCAATAGAATCCTCAATGTTAATAGTGGTGATTAGATGTGGGGGGCGAGGATGGGTCCCAAGATGAATAGTGGAGATAGAGAGAGAGAGGAGAAAGCAAAAATAGTGCAATATTGTATGATTAATTGAGATAAATAAGCGTAAATGCACTCACATATCTCCACTTGTGTTCTGGCATGTAACTAGTATCTTTGGGCTGGATTCACAATTCCGGACATATTGTACATATGTCCGGAATTTACCGATAATAGCTACTACGCATGCATAGTAACTATTTTACATAATCTACGTATTGTTTTGTTATGTAGATTGCGTGTAACAAACTGATACATAGATTGTAAAATAGTTACTACGCATGCGTAGTAGCTATTATCGGTAAATTTCGGATATATGTGCAATCCGTCCGGGATTGTGAGTCCGGCCTTTTCTGATTGGTTCTCTGGTTCAGAGTGGTTGTTAGATATGATTGTATAATAGGGTCCATTCTGTATTCCTTCGTTGGTTGGAGGGAGATTCGGAGAAAGAGAAAAAAGGAGGGGGGGAGGGGAGAGAGAGAGCCGGTGGAGAGATAGATAGTGTGATATTAACACTGTGCCAGGCACGTTTTCACTGTATGCACTTACGTAGTTACACTTGGGAGTAGCGCGTATCAAGTGTCCCGCAGGTTAACTGCTCTGTAAACTGGATGCTGCGGTCTGGTGGTTCTGGTGTAAGCGCGCAGTGGAGCCCGGATGGTAGGCATTTAGTAGCTGCAGTGGTTCTTCCATTGGATCGGTAAGGTTCCCACAATGTTGGTCCTTCAGAGGCCTGGTGTTAACAGCCGTTGTTATCCACCTCTGTCCCATTATTGTCCAAATGTTGATGATGGTTACCAATGCTATGGGTGCGATCAGCTGGTCCCTGGCGTTCTGCTGTGCAGGGGTGTCCTTGAGCACGCGCTTCTCTCCTTTTTCCGACCTGGGAAATTGTTAGCAAGGGTTTGTGTAGTAGAAAAGAGCTCCCTTATGGATGTGGAGTAAAACAAATGCCTTTATTCAAACAATTGGTGTGTATTAAACCAACGCGTTTCGTCACTGGTAATTGTGATCTCATCAGGGGTAATTTATTGAGTGACTGGTAGCAGTTTTATAGATGTTCTTGTTGCTGGATTGATTGGTTGGTTGCAGAAGGCGTTGAGAGCTGGCTACTGTAATGCAATGAATACTGTTAGGAAGGTGACAGTGCTTGCCTCCTGCTTCGGCCATGGGGTTCTCTCTTCAGCCCCCGTGACCAGCTTCCTAGTGCTTCCTAGCAACCAGGACGCCGGATGGCTGTATCCTGCACTGACACGCTGTGCTGAGACAACGTGTACTGTGGGAGTCAGATTGACCATGTCCCCACTTCCTGCTGCTTCCTACTGGCGTCCTGAGGTTGCCTAGGACTTTTATATGTGTTTTCATATTTACCATTTGTGATCTGTCTTAGTAGGCATTATCTACTTACCATCCCCTGCTCCCTTTTAAAACCATTAGTCCTCAGAACACTTGCACTACAGCTAAGATAATACAACACATTACAATAATAAATTAAAACATTTCTCTTCTGCACAGGGAATAGTAAATCTGATGAACTGACAAATATGATGAAGTTAACTTTAATAATTGCCTATATAAGCATGAGCTAGGAAATATATGAATGCATCATTTAATGTTAATTAACAAGGCATAGAATATGGCACTGCTTTTCATTGTAAAGTTAAATTAATTCTGTTATTTGCCCATTTTTAAAACATTGTATATATATGAGACAATATTTGGAGATCCTGAAAACAATCTAGCCAAATATAACAAACAATTCCTTTTAATTTATTTTTGAATGCACCATTACTTATGGTAAGCCCTGAGTGATATCTGAAATGTAAAACTAATTCTGCATAACATACAGACTATCACAAGCAAATTTGATTGATAAGTTGAAAATACATTCAAAGAATAAAAATCAGTTCAGAAAAAAAACCCTAAAGACAATTATTCACTTGACAAACCCAGCTTACAACAGATATATTTGGTCAAGAGAAGTAGACTCACTATATATTATGATTTATACAGTTATTTAAACCCAGAACTACTATTAATTTCAAAGAGAGGCTCGCCACTGTGATAGATAAGGGGCCGGATCCAGAACTATGTCCGTCTTCCATAGACGGACGTAATTCAATGAACAATAGCTACTGCGCATGCGCAGTAGCTATTGTTCATTGAATTACGTCCATCTTTGGAAGACGGACGTAGTTCTGGATCTACCCCAATATGCCAAAATTCGTACCAGAAAAACTATATAGGTTAAGCTTTCATGGGAAATCACAATCAGGAGGTCTTCTTAAGTTTTGCTTAAACAAAAGAAGTAAAGATAACGGCCAAACATAGTGTGATACTATTTAAAAAACTCTTTACTAAGTATACAATTAAAATCTGCGTACCAAATCACAGGTAATAAACAGCATGTAAAAATGACAAATGCTTAGCTGTCCAGATGTTCCGTCTGCATCCACATGTGTCTGTTCCGTTGGCCAGCCAGTCCTTGCCTCCACAGCAAGGTGCAGCTTTCTCCAACTAATTCAGGACACAGGATAGACGGACAGCATCCACATAAATCGTTTCCTAAAGCGGTGTATATACAGCGCTTACGGGGGTGTAAACAGAATTGAATCTGTAGTGCAGGCAGCTGTTTTTATAGCTTCCTGGTTTTTTCCTCTGAGCGAAAATTCAGAGATATTAGAGACAGATACTGATCTTAAAAATATGTACAGTTTTTTGCGATAAATCCCCTCAACGAAATGATATACAGGAAGATACATTTTGAAAGTTTGGAAACAATAATGAAAATATCTAATTAGTTGCCATGATTACCTAGTCAATCAAAGGAAGGTAAACAACCCCACGATCGCGGAATATTTGATAAAGGGATAAATAGCAAGTAATCTCTAAAGTGTACCATAAAGGAATAGAATATTCTAATACAAATGCGATTGAGCTCAAGTCCAATTCTAAAATAGGATAAAGGAATTAGGCCACCCGGCAGAACAGGTCCTCTAAGCTCCTATTGAAGCTTTAAAATGTGGCTCTGGGGTACACTAGATAAAAGGAAAGGGAAGCACATATGATATGGGTAAACAACAGGGTAGTGAAAAGAGACATAAAGATATGATATTAATATTAATATAAAAGCTGATACGGATTACCATTTGGGGAGCAAATACTAGTGATAATAGAGATAAGCTCATTGGGAGGTTAACAGGCAGTAATTTATCAATTTAATTATAATTTAATATAATTTATAAATTAATATATGTTTTAAATGATTACTAATAAATATTTTAAGATGTTAAATCTAAAAGTAATATGGAAATACAATTAGCACATAAAAAAATTATTAAAGCAATTAAAATACTTACATAGTTACATGGTTGATGAGGTTGAAAAAAGACAACAGTCCATCAAGTTCAACCTATTTTGGATCTCCTGCGATCCCTATCTTTATATTTGAAGTTAATCCATATAAAGCAACCTCCAAACTGTTGCAACTCAAAACTGTTGCAATCATAAAATAAATAAATACATACATTTCTCCCTTGCTCCACTACTGTCCTTTATTTAAATTAGCGGTCCTGGTAACCCTGAATGTCCTTTTCTGCAAAAAATATATCTAATCCTTTCTTAAACATATTCAGTGAATCTGCCATCACAACCTTTTCTGGCAGTGAATTCCACATCCTGATTGCCCTTACTGTGAAGAACCCTTTCCTTTGATGGTTGAGAAACTTATTTTCCTCTAACCTTAGTGGGTGCCCCCGTGTCCTGTGTACAGTCCTTGGGGTAAAAAGTTCCTGTGAAAGTTCTCTGTATTGACCCATAATGTATTTGTATATAATAAACACAAATAACCGTGGTATCAAAAGCGCTAGAATCTAGGAATTATCTAACTAATAAAAAGTCCCAACACCACTCTATAATGTACATATAGATCCACAGACCTTGATCACCATTTGCTATAAAATAACAGGGAAAGGTCCTTCTAGAGTCCAATAGTTCTCCCTCTGTGCGATGTCTTCATGGGATGACGATCCTTAGTGGCTTGCTTGTTCCAGAATCGTCCATACACAATGGTACCAGATTGCAAAAAATAAGGAAAGAGGG
>WWET01000118.1:290157-332840 GCA_011038615.1 Limnodynastes dumerilii | reverse complement strand
TTCATGGATGAACCCATGCAGATTGGTTCGTATCGGCTGACCAAGCAGGAGAAGACTAGACGTCGCACCCTTGGGTTATGCCTTTACTGTGGAGGTAAGGCTCACCGGGCTGACAACTGCCCCAACAAGCCCGCTCAGTCGGGAAACGCCTAACCCAGACGAAGATCGAAGGGCTCCGTCTGGGTGTCCACCTCATCAGTAATAAAAATGCCCTTCTTGTCCCTGCCTGTCTCCATCTCACTGCCCACTGTTACAGCTGCCTTCTAACGGCAAGCTGCACGCACTGCTCCTATCCCCATTACTATCTTACCTTGCTCCAGTGGATTCCCCTGCCGGCAGGCTCCTTAGCAGCAGCATCCATACTACCTCCAAACTGTGCCGCTTCTCTGTTAGCCACATGCTCTGCCTGCAGGGTTCTTATGCCTTCTGCTGCTTGTGTCACTTCCTGGGTTGGGCCTGGGTTTGCTGGCCAATCACTGTGCAGCTGTCTCTATTTAGTCACCCTTTCACTTCTCCCAGGTGCTGGTTATAGAGTCTGTTCCTCAGTTCTGTGACCTGCTTCTTACTGTGTGCCTAGTGCTTCCAGCCTAGTGATCTGACCGTTGCCTGACCTACTTACCTGCCTTGAATCCTGCCCTAGCTCCCTTGTGTTTCCTGCCCAGGTTCTCACCCCTACCTTGTACTTACCTTCCCTGCAGTTCCTATCCTTACCTTGAGTGAATGTTTATGTTACCTCTTTGGAGGCACCGCTGTGTGCTTGAGTGTGTGATAGCCCTTGTACGCCATGTACCGTCTCGTGAACACTCTTCTGTCCCATGTGCTGCGTTAAGTGTTCTGTGTTGTCCGTTACAGTCCGGTCGCTTCTGGACTACTACTCCCACTATCTATAAACTACTCCCGTCCCTCCTGTCTGGTGTACACTCCTGGTGTTTCTCTCCTTTCCTCGAGTCTGGTTCACCGGGGTCCGTCCAGGCTATCAGGCCGCTGCCAAGCCCATCCCCACCATCAGGGGTACTGGTGAAGACCCCCTGGATAGTAAAGTCTCCGGTCTCCGGAAACCTACTCGTTCACTCTGCCTGTCTCCTTAGTGGTCACCTCGGTTCTCACCGGGTAATCCCGGGGTACCACAAATACCCTCTCTTTGACCACTCCGGTTCTAACCAGGTAAACCCGGAGTGTCATAACACTGACCACTTGCCTAGTGTTCCCAGTGTCACCCCTCTGCGCTCCTGTGTGTTCTCTCCTGCCTGTGCTTGCGTGGTCTCCCCCTCTGGGGAGTGAGTGTTCGAGTGCCTTAGACCGTTGATGCATCGCTGTCCCTGTCCGTCTTCTTTGCTGTCCGTCAGGGCTAATCTCTTCTAGTGCCCTCTTTTCCCACTGTTCTGCTTTCCCACTTGCCTCACCTCTCCTCAGGCTTCTTCTTTGTTTACTCTTCCTCTCCTGAGTGGCAACTCCAGGAGCTGTGACCTGCTAGGTATGCTGCAGCCCGGACTATCCCCACCATTAGGGGCTAGCTAGCAGAAAATACGAGTTGTGGGTGAAGAGAGACATTTCAATTGTACAGTATGGGCTGGGTTAGGCACTTACGAATGACAAGGCGATACATACGACCAGAGATATGCAAGGAAAAGTTAAGGTAGTGTCCTGAACACGTAAATCAGCTAAGTTACCTGCATGCAAGGGAATTGCCAGGGGGAGTGCATTATACTTAGTAGTGCAAATCTTGAATTACACACGTAAAACGACCTTAAGTCTGGATCAGGCCCTTACAGGTTGGTGATGATTTCTCTCGTCCTTGTTTTTCCCTCTTCTCCAACATTACCCTCAGACATGCTGTAATGCAGAAGTTATATATGTTTTTGTTTTTGTATGCTAAGTTCAATAAAATAAGTTTGCAAAAATAAAAAATAAATCTCTTAAAAATTATAAACTTTATTAGCATTAGTGTGAGCATACAGATCCTTTTGCCATTGTCATATGTTATTTAATCTGATGTTTTATAAATGCTAACAAGTTTCTGGACAGTAAGTCTGTAAAAGGAGTCAATATAATATGAAAAAAATGACTTAATAAAAAAAATGATGATATTAAAACTCATTTTACCAAAGCACAATAAAGAATGTGATGCATACATGTCCTTCATGAATTATTTTATTTTGATATATTCTAATCCATACAATATAAATGAGATACTATTTATTCTATTAAATGGAGGCTTAGGTTATCAAGTCTACAAAAGATATGACCTCATATACCGCTTGTAAGATTATGGTATCTATATAGCTTCTCCTAGGGGATTTCAGACCATTTTTATCCTCACTTCCATGTGGGAATTAGGTAGGAGATTCAGTGATTATATAAACCTGCTTCCTAACAAAAGGAAAAACTATAAATGACAGCATCCCATTACAAAGCATAAGTTTGTTCTTTTTAATAGAGTTGTCTTTTTTTTTTTTTAAGTACTATTCCTGTGGTATATATTTAATAGCAGATAGAGAGAGAGAGAGAGCCTTGTGATATTGCTGTCTTTGGTAGACTCTGAAAGCAAGCAAACACTGGTCTCTAGTGCTATGGTTCCAAAAGAGGTGACAGTAAGACTGTCTAATGTTAAGGTTTTATGCATGTAACTACTGAGGAATATGACCGAACTCTCCTTCTAGTTACGGTAAAAGTACAAACAGTGAATGAAATGGCTGTGATAGCCCCAAAACTGCCTGAAATGGAACTTCCCCTGTACTAGGAGGATATGGCAGACCTGGCACAAAATTACATAAAACCATGTCTTAGTTCCAGTCTTCTCCCCTGCACTTATATTCCCTTCTCCCTGAGCTAAATAACTAATTAATGCCTGACCTTTTCTCATGATAGAACAATAATTTTTCTTTGAGCCTCAATGGGCTGTTACATGGATTCCAGGTAAATATATACAGCAGGTAAATTTGGGTGGCTAAATTGGAATTAGTTAAGATTTTCAATTCTAAAAATGATCAGAGTTGATTGTCTCATTTTTGGTTGTTTTTTTGGGTACAGGATTACATACATACACAATTGTATCAATTTCACTGGGTATGACTAGCATAAGTTTTTGTGAAGTAGGGGTACATAAGTATAGCTAGCAAGTGGGTGGGGAGATGGGAGGAGATGATTTTTGATGATACCTAAATACGTAAGTCCTTGGTCTCACACCACCAAACTATGCCTAATTTCTATACCAATGATATATAAATAAGAACATTTTTGGCAGGAAGTAAATAAACAGTATTTTGTAACTATATCCTTAGGTAACTTATTGGATATCCAACACAACAATGATGGAATAGGTCGTAGCGCACAAGTACTACCTTCTTATAGTCTCTTACAAAATAGTCTCTTACAAAATAGAAGACCTTCTTATTGTTTAAAATGTGTAGTTCCTTTAGTCTGATATTATTATGAAGACTATTATCTTTATTATATCTTCCTTTGATGATCAAAAAGTACCTCTTAAGATATCCTCCTTTTCCAGGGAATTCAAGGGGAGTTGAAGACTTCTTTGTGAGATCCTTCTGAAATCCTCCTTTAAGTATCTTCTCTGGTCTTTTCTTAGATATCCTCAGATTGAATGAAGCTCAAAATGGAAAAGAGAGAAAAAAATCCTTGTGCAACACCTCAGGTTTAACAGGTAAGAACCAATCAGCCAAATGAGTACTCACACTTTTGTCCTCTTGGAATATAGGCGTATCTCACAAATTTCCTTTTATCCTTTGTTCCTCATGTTTGGATTTTCTTCTGGAAAACTTTCTCTGGATTCTTTTCACCTCCTCTCATCCACCACGGCTTAGGAAGAAGGAAAAACACTCCTTGTGCAATACCGTAAATTAAAGGTAAGTACCAACAATGAACAGATACTCACACTTTCCTCCTCTTGGGATTCAGACGTATCAGATATGCTATTTTCTTATATTCCATGTTTGCAATCCAGAGAAAGTTTTCCAGGAGAAAATCCAAAGATGAGGAACAAAAGGATAAAAGGAAATTTGTGAGATAGGCCTATATTCCAAGAGGACAAAAGTGTGAGTACTCATTTGGCTGATTGGTTCTTACCTGTTAAACCTGAGGTGTTGCACAAAGATTTTTTTTCTCTCTTTTCCATTTTAAGCTTCATCCAATCTGAGGATATCTAAGAAAAGACCAGGGAAGATCCTTAAAGGAGAATTTGAGAAGGATCTCACAAAGAAGTCTGGAAAAGGAGGATATCTTAAGAGGTACTTTTTGATCATCAAAGGAAGATATATTAAAGATAATAGTCTTTATAATAATATTAGACTAAAGGAACTACACATTTTAAACAATAAGAAGGTCTTCTATTTTGTAAGAGACTATTTTGTAAGAGACTATAAGAAGGTAGTACTTGTGCGAACAGACCTATTCCATCATTGTTGTGTTGGTTGTTAACATACGATTGTATCCCCCAGGAAAGGATTTTTTGGGGGACACAATAGTACGTTAAGGGGATTTTGAGTGGTGTGATCCCTGTAGGAATTAAGGTTGAGTAACAGAGTTGGGAGCAAGGTCAAATAACCCTTTAAAATCATAACTTATTGGATATGTCCATTGGGATCATATACAGTATAATCAATTTTGTAAAATTTCATATGACAAGTATTTATCCTTCATATATGCTAGCTAATTCACAATTTTGATCTTCCTATTTAATTCTACACAAAGGAAAAAATGGAACCCTAATATATATATATATATATATATATAGCTTAGCTGGTTTTCCTTATAATCATACATTTCAGTTGCAAAGCTGGTTGACTGGACAGACCAATCAAACCTTTAGCTGACTGATAAAGACATGGAAAGGATTGCTACATTGGCAATTTCACAATAGATTCACTATATGAAAAACTCCCATAGGAATGAGGATTGTAATAAGACACTACCCTTATTTGTGGTTTGGGGAATTCTTTATGCCGCACACAATGCAAGTTTGATTAAAAAAAGCATTCAGATATTAGTAGTGTATCTGCAACACTTAGTAATCACTTTACTAAGAGAATACAAAAAATAATTATGTTGCTTGGCTTATATTGATTTCTTTTATTTAAGTAGAAAACACTTTTTAAATTACAGTGCTACAATCTGGGTTAGCAAAGATAAACAGTCACTATGGACTAGATCCAGACCTATGCAAAAGGGTTATTTCCGAGTGCTAGGATTGGGAAACACCCACATTTGGCGAAAGCACATATACAAGTGCATCATTTCCAGGACAGATCTGTATCCTATGGATCCAGATTTTTGTACTAGGAGCGTTTCCAACAGCAGGTGGAACGGGGCATGATGTGGACGTCGCTTATGTTTATGGGTCCTCCGTACGATTCAGTTTTAATAAAGGCTTAGATAGCGTATCTCCAGGTGAGTGAGGGGAGGAGTCTCTCCTTGTCTTCATGGAAGGCTGCATCCAGCAGAGGTATGGCTTCTAAACCCTGCTGCTACTGTGCTTGGACCTCCAAGAGCATAGAAGCATGTTTTATTAACACAGGAAGGACTTTAAAACAAATAGTTTGCTAATCATGTAACTCATTGTGATGGAGGAAATTTGAAAATTAGAAGAAATTAAAAACTGACAATTCTTTCTGCAAATTTTCATGATTTACTAGTATAAAGGAGTTGGAACAAGTAATTAGGGAAATACATTTTATGTCTCATGCAGTAGCATTATTGCTGGACCCATTCCTGTCTATTTTCTTGCACAAATATTAGTGGTACAATACAAACCTCAGAATTAATATAAGTTTAAAATTTTAACCAGATTACCACGTATGCGTACTGGCTGCAAGATATAAGACATTCATCCCAGTAAGATGTATAATGGAGAATATTGATTTAGACAAAAGTCCTTTTATATAGATTTTTCATGGGACACAGAATTTCACAGCACGTCTATCCAGTCCTCAAAGGGTAAAAATTCTTGAAAGTTTCATGCAATCCTCCTTGACGTGAGCTTAGTGACATTTAAAAGTTCTGATTTTCAGCTGTCAAATGCCATTCTGAATGAAAGCAGATCCTATCTCGTTGCTGAAATCTGGGAATTGAAAGTGACGTGCCTTTTTTAATGTTGCGTTTGTGGATTCTCTCTCCGCACTGCCCACAGGTGAATTCGTCGGTAAAAGGCATGGAATATTGGAATCAGTCTCACTGTCGTATCATTACCATGCTTGCCCCATTAAAGTGCACGAATACTAATACTCACCACATTCTTTAGTGCATTTCATTTCTCCATACTTTCTTCGCTCCAGGCGACGGACATGCTCTGAACAGAGTGTACTTTAATAATTAATTTGTAAGTGTACATTTTTCACATACATTATTAGAAATATAATCTTAAACAACTAAAAAAGTTTACTAAAAAAACTGTTTCCTCAAAAAACCAGTAATGACAGTTGACTAATTATTAGTGTGTAGAAACAAAAAAACAATACAGATTTATAATGGGATAGCCGTAGGTGTGGCAAACATAAAAGTTGAGGTACTTTGGGGGATATAGATGTTACAAAAGTTTTGCTACTGGTGACATTTCCTTTACACCAGAGTACCGACATTGGGGCAGATCCTGAACTACGCATTTCCGCGAATTTACGTGTGGCGGACACGTAAATTCGCAGATTTGTACGCACTGCGCATGCGCACCGCAGAAAATACGCACATTCACGTAGCGTATTTTCAAACGTATGGAGAATTCACGTATTGCTAACGTAAATACTTACGTGTGGGCGTGCCAAATTTACGTTAGTGACCAATACGTGCGTTTTACGTGAAGTAGGCGGGGGGTGGTATTTAAAGTGTACAGTATGGGCGTGCTAAGCTGCGTACGTTCGCGTAGTCTGTACGCCCGTCAGCGTATGTATGCTGTTACGTTAGGAAAAGTTAAGGTAGGGTTTGGGTCGCGTAATTTCAGAAAATACGTCCGTGCAAGGGGTGTGCCGTGGGGAGTGTATTGACCTTACGTGTACGAAAATACGCACCGCTAAAATACGTACGCACACACGTAGTTCAGGATCTACCCCATTGCCCCCATTTAACCTCATTAAACCACCCACCTTTAAGGATAACTCCTGGAAGGGGCATATTGAAGTTCACCATAAACATGTTTAGCTATAAAATTGAAATTTGCTTCTGCTTTGGTTCTAGATAACCTAATTTTTAACGCAATTAAACAAAAAATAATAAAGCACATAAAGCTGGCTACATATTATATTATAATCAGATCAAACAGCTGACGATCAACTAATCAGCAAAGGACAAATTCATCAGATTTTGAACAAAATGTACTTTTAGTGTACTGACCTGATAATTTTATCAATCAGAATTCCTGGTGACAGGAAAATAGCACTGATTATTAGGCAGTATGTTTTAACTAAGTTCTATCTCCAGCATTTTAAAGGGTTCTGCCAGTTGCTGGGCACAATGCATAGTGTGTGTAGCCAGTACATCTATGTCTTTTTTTTTTTAAGAAGGTAAACAAAGATCTTGCAACTAGAAGTCCACATACACTCCTATACTGTAAAAAGTCCCATTTACAAATAGGTCCTTACTTTATAGGGCCAAAAAATGTTGTTTTTTCTTTGCCTGCTTCTGGCATTGCACCTATATAAGCTTCACTATTTTAGATTTTCTTGTTTTAAGATAAGTTAAAATTTCATTGTGCATATTAATTCACTGTGATCTAAGTCAATCACAAGAGATATACTGATTATTGGTGGTGGGTGGTGCTTGCTACATCATGCAGCAGTGGTTTGAAAACCCAGTAAATATGTTTAATAATTCCTGGTCCAAAGAACACAAATGACTGATAAAATACACATCTAAGAATGGTCTAGGATCATATTTTTATCAACTTTAGTTTTAACTTTTCCATTTTACTCCTAAATGTAATTATATTTTATATATCTCACAACATAGGGTTTATCAGTATGACGTTATATATATTTAACTTCATATTTTATTAGTAACTTCATTTTTAATACCTTGGCCAGTAAAGCTAAATCTTGTCTATGTAGATCTAATGTATTCTATAGTGCATTGTATCTATGTGTCTGTCCTGCAGCTGTGAGGATTGCTTTAAGTACTTCTGGCCATTATCTCAGGCTCAATTTACTCCCACATTTCACTTCACAAATAGATGGGCAGTTTTGTATAAATAGGAGAGTCTACAAATACACTTTTGTGGCGTCACAATGGCTCTTCCAGGACATCTAAATCTGCATTTCTTGAATGATATATTCTATTTTTTTTTTGTTTTGTCTTAAAGTTATATATATATTATGTTATGTATGGTAGTAAATACTTGGAATTAACTTTCTACAGATTTAGTGGGTAATGCCCATTTGCTCACAATTTGCAAAAAATATATTTTTTTTTTTTATTCATATAATAATAATAAAAAACACAAATACTTTTTCTGCTACTACTACTAAAAAAGTTAACAACAACAATAATAATGATAATAATAGCCATAATCTTCCATTTTTGTTTTAATTGTGCATTAACTATAACATTTGCACTATGCTTTTACTATGATTTTAAAAAAACCTCCACAAGGAAACAGTTTAGTCTTTTATGTCAATTTGTGTTCAGTTTAACAAAAAGCGTAGAATTTACCCTGCCGCATCCAGGCAGTAGGTCTTAGGTTACTGACCCTATACTTGTACAATTGTGTTTAAATGACTTCATTTTTCCTGTATGCTTTGTGTAAGCGTTTACTAACCCTCCCAAAATTCAATAATGTGGTTGAACTTTCTTATGGAATCAGGAAATTCCTATTAGCCTTTATCCGCAAACAGTATAATCCTTCCCCACAAAACTAAGTAAACAAACTGAGAGCATGAGGAGTCAATCCACATGAAGACAACAAAATCACAAAGGTTAAAGAACATTCAGCAATAGGTGACATGCTTTTGGAAAGAAATGCAAAAAGTAAAAATAGAATAACAATTTCAGACACCAAACAGTAACTATAAAAAAATACATTTCACATATACAAATATATAAATATTAAATTTGAATATATATTTTTTTCTTTTTTCTCCAACCTCAAAGAAATTTCTTAAACAAAGAGAACATTATTTCAGACTTGAACATTTGTGCCTGCCTATTATCATTAGTTATATGCTAAGACTGGCTAATGTGTAGTGAGCGCGGCTAATGTTCATTTTGTCTTGAAGACAGGTTGCCGCTTGTCACAAGAAGATGGGGAATAAATGACAGCTTTGAACCCTGTACCTAGCAGGCATATTAGACTAAAGAATTGCTAACGTGATGAAAAATTATTTTGTCAAAAATTTGTAGGTCACTGTGATTTTCTAATGTATTTTGTGATTAATTCTGAGCATAGATCAGTATTATGACCTTCCAGTGCATCACTTAATTGTCGCTTGGGCTGTGCTCTTAATATATTGACGCTGCATCTGCTTCTGCTTTTTCGGCTTTCATTAAATGGCAGTTTCTGCGTGTGGGTTACTGGAACTGCATGTTTCTCAAGAGACAAAAACACAGGGAACCACTGCCTCTCTGTCAGCCTCCTTTAGAGGCCATGAAAGGCCCTATCATCAATCCTGAATGCTCCTTAAATGCAATCCAATTTCTGGATACCAAAAACGTAGTTATATAAAAACGCAGGGTAGTATAATCTGTATAAATCATGTGCATCACTGAACAAAATGCTCTGTCGTAGCCCAATATTCAGTGTCAAGCTATACTTAAAGGCAATGCTAAATGTGATATTTATTAATTAACACACATTTTAGATATAACAACAATATACAAATACTACTGAAAAACATGAATGTCTTTATTTCTGTATAAAATAAGGTACATCATGTCCCAAGATTACTTGGGATAAAAAAAATCATGATGATAAAGAAAAAAAACAGTAAAAGCAGGGAATCAGTATTCTACCTTTATGACTATAAGGTGCATTCAACAAAATCAAAACTTTATGACCAATAACAGCCAATCAGCTGATTCTGAATGACAGACAAAAAAAGGTGTTGCACATAAAACAACAAGCAAACACAATCTGAAAAGGCAGCAAAAACAAAGAATTCATTGTATAAATCTAGAGCTGCTGCTTTAAATATAAAGAAAGATAGGAAATGAAAAGGATTGGTGTGCCCTGGCTTACACTTTTTGTTTTATGATCGCTCTTATGCTAGGCTGAGTGTCAGCGTTAATGTATGTAGATTTCATTTCTGACTTGTGATTATTTGACTGTTCATTTTACCAAGATTAATGGTGTGTCTGCTATCTCCTGAATGCAGTGCTAGCCTTATCTTTAATAAAAGAGATGAGGCCATTAATCAGACTTTGTCAGCAGCCCTGACTAAGACATTAAATGTACTGTATGGGATAGGTAAACATAGGACAGACCATTCCTTACTCCACTACATCAGGCAAAAAAACACTCATTATATTTATCATAATTTCACATCTGCTGTTTTTGAAGCAATGTACCATGAGGCCATAAACTGTATTACAACTGTGCATAAATTCAGCTGATTTGTGGATTGACTGACTAATTCTTAAAGTACATTTTAGAAAAAAAACAAGCAGTGAGGCCTGAAATTGCAATTTCATAAAGGTACTAAATTATAGAGTGCAGAATCACGATTTTGCTTGATGTGATTTTGCGGTGACCATTTTTATAAAAAGTGACAGATCTCCTTGTGATTGAGTCAATAAAATAAGGACGAGTGAGCCGGATACTCAAACAAGATTAAAGAGGAAGTGAATGACAAAGGACGTGGATACCGGAGAGACATAGACACGGTTCTCATCCTGCCAGGGAAATGGCTCTAGGATGTAACTATTAATAGCTGGCACGCTTGTGTGGTGTTAATTAATCTGTTCACCTGGTTCAGACAGTGTAATACATTATGAGAATGGAATCACTGGTGGTGATCCTAATACTGTAAAAATATTGCAAAAGACCCTTTATTTATTTGGGGATTTAGGGACCATGTGTTAATTATGTCTATTATAGCTGCTACATTTTTTTAAATTTGTAAAATGAACTATGTTCAGCTTGATGCACACAGTTAGGCAGGAGATTTATGTGTTAGCTGCAATGTGCAAACTTCTTTTTCAACAAAAAAAAAATCTTATTACTAACTGTTATAAGTAACATGCAAAATATTTCTTTGTATAAACTGCCATTTATAAAATAGCAGTGTTTACACTAACACTTTAAGCTTTCTTTTAAATAAGTTATAGCACATAATATTGAAGTCTTGTTTCTGATATTGGTAAAGTAGTCATAACCAATTTATATCCGAGAAAACATGTCATTTTTTTGGCAATTAAATTGCAGTCAATCCCACAAGTGTTCTGGGTGGCCTTCAGTAGGAGTGTGATTCTTCATTTCAAAAGACCTACGCTGGTCTGCGTAGGATATTATCGCCGAACGTACCACCGATGCACGGCAATAGGCACTCCCCTTGCTCGTACCTAGTTTAGCATCCATACGCTCGGCAAACTCTACCCTAACTTTTGTGTTCGTTCCCGCGGCCGTCCGTACGTTCATTGCGTTCGTACGTATTTTCGTAGCGACGCGCTGTTTGTTGCGGACTAAGCATGCCTATACTGAACAATTTAAATGGCTCCCCTCGCCTACATTCCTTAACTCCAGCGTCCGTACTAACTTCGTACGATAAACACGCCCCGTCGGTAGAAAAAACGCAAACAATACGGGTGCCAGAATCGCCGCTACGAAAAGGTCTTTGGTACGACAGGAAGTTGTCACTATGCGCATGCGCAGTGCGTTTTACTGCCGTTTTTACGCTTATGATCAGCGTTAGCTCGCATGCGAGCGTAGGTCTGGATCAGGCCCTATGACACTACAACTGAATGCAGCAATTACCGGCAGTCTGCATTTGATAAAGTGGCGGGCATGCGACTCCTGAAGTCATCTGCCGAAAGGTAATAATTTTACCTAAACATACCCTTAACCCTCTCTTAACCCTCTCTTAACCCTAACCCTCCCTTAACCCTCTCTTAACCCTAACCCTCCCTTTTCCCGCAGCCTAACCTTAACCTCTCTATTCTTCAGCTCCAACCCTAACCCTCCATGCCCTACAGCCTAACGTTATTAGGCTCCGCATATTGTTCCACTTTTTTGTAAGGTATTTTATTTTTGCATTGTACTTGTTTTGTATTCCTTATAAATGAACGTTATTAATAATAATAATAATAATAATAATGATAATAATCCATGCCTCGCAGCCTAACCCTAACCTTCAATACAGTACAGCCTAACCCTTCATGCCCTGCAGCCTAACCCTAACCTTCCCCTTAAGCTCTGTTTTTAACTTTTTACCAACCGCAGCTGCACCCGTTTAAAAGTTTGAGTTTAAAATATTTCTTAAATTTTAATAACAAATCTACATGGTATTTGATAGCAAACTACAATGACAGTATCATAAATTAATTGTAGTGAAGTAGTAATAACAGGCAAGGCAGAGTCATTTGTGAGTAGTGCCAGCTGGTATCAAGTACACATTCTAAACTATATCTGGTGCCTAACTTAATATGGTGAGCCCGCATGGTGCCCAACATACAGAATTTGGCTTAATGTTATGCCTATGTAAAAATTAGCCATGGTAGCACCCAGGCATAATATCTAGTGCCATATTTGATGGCATGTATAATAAAGTTAGGAATATCTAATCCACTAGCAAGACTAGTGTGCAAAGTAATACCTGGTCCTAAGTGATAGATTGAATGCAATCATTTTTTTATTGAATTTAGGTATATAATAAGCTCCTTGGTGCATATGCAATAATAGAACGATTTATTACAACCCTCACCAAAATCAGTATGATAACATATAGCAGTTTATCAGAAAATACAAGCTAATTTACATCACTGTATCATAGGTATTTCAATCCAAAGACCTATGGAATGCAACATGGGAAGAAACCATGGGCCGCCTTTTCTTTAATCCTTATGGTCTCTAACCATCATATATTCAGTGCAATTTCTGCATGATTTGCATAATATGATGTTTATGGCCCAGATCTAGACCTCCACTCCTGCTGCGATTAGAGCTCCAACTGCAGTGGCAGCAGAGGTCCTTTGCTGGATCCCCACTGCATCCTAACTACTGTATAGTAGTTACACCAGCTTACCCCTACCTTAACATTTCCACACTGTCCCCACATAAAATGGGGGAGGTGCGGATATGTGGTTTGTATTTAACAGCTAATGTCAGTCCTTACTGTACACTTCCCTCCCTGTCCCACAGAGTGAAAGTGCTTCCGCTTCCTTCTCTGTACTGGATCCAGTATTCCGAACCTGGTACGTCATGGTACTGTGCAATTCCAAAAGGGGGCGTTTAATAGGAAATGCACCCTTTGGGCAAGATTTACTAAGCTACAGGCTAGGAAAAGTGAAGATGTTGGGTATATGGCACCATTGCAGTGCTTAGCTCTATGTCCATGCAGGGGGGATATAAATGGTGCCCTGGGTTAATAGTGAGGGTGTGATCTATATTATAAATGTTGAGCAGGCTAAAAACTTGTCGCAACAGAGTGCTGTCATCACAACATCCCCTTGACTGTGAAGCGTCTTTACCAACATAGGACTGGTTGTTTGGATTATATTGGGAGACCACCTGGCCCTGCAGGAATTATGTATCTTAATGCGAGACTCTCTATACACTTCAGAATATATGAATGGTGAAGTTGCTTTGTTTAGAATTATGAGAGGCTTAGAAATAAATAAATGTGATTCCATACCAAGCTCTTCAACATTGTGGTAATTTGATGGTTTTGGTGTATTGAATATCCACAACTGAGAACGCCAGTCCAGTTTCTTCTCCTCCTCTCCTACAAATTCTTATATCTAAAAACCATTAGTCTGCAACCATACAGTCCTCGTGATCACTTGTTGGGCTATGGTGTTCTGCCATCTGGGTTACGTGCTCTTACCAAAATAATGTCCTCTGGGTGTCAGCTGCCTGTGGGGGTCACAATTTGTATTTACAACACAGACTGGATCATGCAAGTATACAATACCACTATAATAAAAAATTTAGGGAAATAAAAACCAGGTATTTGTAAGCTTTGGCTTTCTTTTCCTACAGCATACAGAGCAATGAAGCAGTTGAGCAGTATGTGTCTACCATAATGGTGAATGTAGAGCTGTAGAACAAAATCATTTTTTTTTTCCAAAATTGTACCTTGGTCTCATTGTCTATGGATGTCTGTAAAATCCTTGCTAAATATAGGGTAACAAAAGTAATTTGTCTTCTTCTGCACACAATTACAATGCAAAATTGTGGGACAAGATACATGAAGACTTTACAGGCGCTGGCATTAAACATTTTGGTAAGCTGTGAAATGACTTGGTTTTTTCATGTTCTTTGACGTGGAAGTGATAGGGTCACACACATTACTTAAATGATTGACCTTTGGAATATCTTGCCCCATTTTACAATGAAAATCCCATACATTCACACATACATACATACATACATACATACATACATATGTATGTATGTATGTAATTTTAAAACATAGTTAAGAAATAAATAAGGATGAAGGAACGCATATGTTTGCTTGGAAAGTCATTCCCATGAAAGAGGGCAATCCTGTAAATGCTTATACAAAGCATTTTTCTGGATCACAAAGCAGAATGATTGTATGCACCTGAGGACATGCATGGTGGGTAGATAAGTGCAATTCCACAAAAAATGCATGGCATCTGTAAATACCAAAATGTAAATGACTCCTATTATCATACTGTAGCGTTTTCATTGACATTTGTTTTTCTGAAGACCACACTGGGTTACAATCCAGTCAAATAAAGACTTGTCATCAATGATTAAGTAGATTTTGGTTTAATGGTGTAAAAAACATTTTCTCTTTGGACATATTAAGGTTCTTCAGAAATTGTATGATTCTATCATCTCAACATGGAGAAGAATCTTTGCGGAATGCTTATAGCACATTGCCTTAAACAATCACTAACATTTTAGGCCATTCTACAACAAAAACTATCTCCTATTTTGATGTCGCCCATAATTCATGGAACCATGTAATAGATATGTGCAGGTACCCTGACATTTTGACTATCGACATAACAACCGGTGTTCAAGGTGGAACTTGAGGGTTCTTTAAATACCAGGAGGTTAAAAGAGACAACATAAGACAATTCTTAATCAACTATAATATTTAATAAATAATTAAACAAAACATATAAATAATACATAGCTTTGGCTGGTAGTTTTTGCCTGATAATGTTCATCTAGGGTCTAGAAGCCCCAATCTTAATTGTTATTGAGCTGGACCAATCAAAATAAGCACTTCTGCACTCAGTCCTGTCAGACCTGTAGACGAGGCAAGGGAGCTGACCTCGTGCTAAGACCTATATACACTGATAGTCAACAGACCCTACATTATTAGGTTATAAACATGTTTTAAGCATTGTTTTGGGATGTATATCTTTCCATAAGGAAGCAATCATGTTTAGTATAACAATGATCACCTCCCTCACTGGTGACAAAATAAATTATTTGATGGTGTAAATTAGAAGCAGATCCAATGTGAACATAGATTTCATGTCTTTAGACAACCACTAATTACCATGGTTTTGGTAACCTATTGTGGGTCATACAGGTTTCCTCTTCCAAACAATTATTTTACTGATGATTGTTACTTATGCTTAGCTTAGTTGTTTTTTTGTCTACTTCTATAAGGTTTTATCCAGAACTCGTAGCGGCTTATCTAGAACTGTATCCTGCATTCCAGAATATAATGGTAGGTCTATACGGGATACAGACGTAAATGCAACTACAGCTCTGGATCCCTAGACAAGTATGGCAGGTAGTGAATGACACAGTAGAGCCAAACACAATGCAGCAATGTTCCCTTTCACCAGCAGTTCAAACAAAAGTGCAGGGTTTTCCACTTTAATGTATAGTGTAAACAGTGGTTGGATAGGCTGGATCCAGATTTAGGTAAGTGCTTGAAATTAGTTACTCCTGGTCTAAACCATGTTGATTGCAGGGGAGTCATATTTCATCTGTTGCAAACAGTATTATAGTTGAGAGGTGATGTTAAGTCTTAATAACAGTGTGATAGTAAAGCTGGTCAGTATCTGCATGCAGTAAGCATTTCAAAGATATATCGCTGCATGCAAAGAATACAATTATCTTGACTCCCCCTGCAATCAACATGATTTAGCCCAGGAGTAACTAATTTCAAGCACTTACTTAAGTCTGGATACAGCCCAATGTGACTGATCTAAAAATATAGGAATAGATCCATACCTCTGTTTGGAGGCTCAAGCGCTACAGCAGTGGAGATCGAAAGCCGGATCGCTGCTAACTTGTCTTGAGATAAGCAGCCTTAGAATTTACTTTAGAATATTTCTGTCTTTATGTGTGCTAAGTGCACGTGCACAATCGTAAAATGCTAGCACAAAACAACAGAATTTAGGCTGAATTTGGCCCATTTAAATTTTTTGTGTGAATTGCTAATCTAGTGAAATTTGCAGATTTTTATTCAAATTAACATTCTAGCATGTCTGGTCTCGTGCACTGCAGTGATTGTGATGCTTTTGTTTTGCGTGAAACAATTTTGAAACTCAGGTGTTGTCCAATCTGTGAGAAGATGTCTTTTTTGCGGGATGTGATAGCTAGGATGCATGGTGAGATATGCAGGATGTCTGTATCTTTGATGCCACCATTGCTTCAAAGAGTTCCCAGGAGGCATACAGGGTGGACTATGGTGAAAAATGCTGGTAAGAAGGTTCCAGTTGCGCAAGGTCACATTGCACAGGCTGTGCCCTTGCAAAACTCATATGCAGCGCTGGGGGGCCTGGAGTACATTACAACAGGTAATGTAGAGCATGAGGTATTGAGGGAACCTTATGGTTTGAGAAGGGAATCCCTGAGAAGGAATGCACTTCTTGTGGGGGGTGCTATTGTATTATTAATCAGGTGACGTGCTTGCCTTGAACTACAGCTCCACGAGATAAAAAGAACATTTTAAATATTCTAAAGACAGTGAGCAAGGAAAGGAAGGTTGATGTCATTATCCATCTTGGGACAAATGACTTGGCCAATGCTGGAGTTGTGGCTGTTAAAGATGAGTTTAGAAAGTTGGGAATTGCTCTTAAGCAGGTGGCAAATACTGTTACTTTATCTGCAGTGCTGCCACTACACAGATGTGAAGAAGGTAGAATGATGCACATTAGTGATTTCAATCTATGGCTTAGGAAGTGGTGTCATGAGGAAGGATTTCGTTTTATAAAACATAGCCATGCCATCTGGCAAAACAGAAACCTGTATAAAAAGGATGGCTTGCACCTATCCTCTGTGGGAACAGATATTCTAAGTGAGCATTTTGAATGCTTTATTAGAAACCATTTAAACTAGGAGAGGGGGGCAGTAATACAAATAATAAAAATAGCTGCTCCCCCAACCAAGAAGTGTTATGTGGCCAGTCAAGAATGACAGATAATATAGCCTCAACAACTAATGGAAAAGAAAATATAAAAAGCAATAATAATAAATTGAAGAATAGGAGATTCAAAATGCAACCTCTCAGAGCAATGTGTGCAAAGGCTAGGAGCTTAGGAAATAATATCCCTGAACTAATTGCAATAATGTCAAGGGATAATCTGGATATTATGGGAATCACAGAATCATGATGCAATGAAAATCATGACTGAAACCTAGCTTTACCGGGTTATAATTTATTTAGGAAGGATAGAGTAGAAAAAATTGGAGGAGGTGTAATAATGTATGTTAAGGTAGGGTTAAATTCAACTTTAATATTGGAGAAAAAACGGAGGCGCTTTGGGTAACCATAGAAACCCAGGGGGTTATTTTTCGTACTGGAGTGATATAAAGGCCACAAGGGCAAGAGGAGGAAATAAACAATATCCTATTACAAGACATTGCTAAAATGGCATTAAAAGGGGAGGTAATAATCATAGAAGATTTTAATTTACCTGATGTAAACTGGGGTGAGTCTTCAGCAAGCTCCACTAGAAGTAGGGACACACTCCCTGTGAAATTCATTACAGGGTATGTGCCTTAAGCAACTGGTGATTGAGCCCACTCGCAAAGAGGTAATCTTTGTTACAGCTGCCGTCTAACGGCAAGCTGTATGCATCGGCTTCCTCCCCCGTTCTGCCGCTTACCTTGGTTCCTGCGGCGCGTCTGTGGGGATTCCACTGCCGACATCCTGCTTGATTACAGCATCCTGGCAACCTGTCCACGTGCATGTCGTCTTCTCTATCAGGCGCGCATTTAGTCACTCTGCTAGTTATGCGTTTCCTGTCTCCGTGGAACGCATCCTGGGATTGGAGGCAGGGTTTTGCGCTGTCCTATCACAGGACGGCAGCATGTATTTAAACACCTCACTTGCCATTACACCGCACCGGTTATAGAGGCTGTTTCCTCAGTTCTGTGACCTGCTACTTACTGTGTGCCTAGTGCTTTCTATCCTAGTGATCTGACTGTTGTTTGACCCACTTACCTGCCTTGATTCCTGCCTCAGTTTCCTTGGGAATCCAGCCCCGGTTCTCATTCCTTATTGTACCTACCTTTCCCATTGTACTTTACTATCCCTTGAGTGCCTGATTTATGTTACCTCTTCGAAGGCCCCGCTGTGTGAGTGTGTGTGTGTGCTAGTCCTAGTGCGTCTAGTCCAGTCCCGTGAACTATCTTCTGCCCTTCGTGCTTGGTTTTGTGTTTCTCATAGTCCGTCGCAGTCCTGTCTCTTCCGGACTGGCTCTATTCCCGCTTATCTAACTACTCCCTTCCCCTCAGTCTGGTATCCACTCTGGGTTTTATCTTCTCTTCCTCAAGACTGGTTCAACGGGGCTATTGGGACGCAGCAAAACCCATCCCCACCATCAGGGGCTCTGGTGAAAACCCCCCGATAACATAGTTACCGGGCCCCGGCAGCCGACTCGGTCACTACCTCTCTCTTCCGTGGCCACCTTGGTTCTCTCCGAGGTAATCCCAGGCGCCACTCCAGTACATCATCTTCCCCACCACCAGTCCGGTTCTCTGCCAGGTAAATCCGGAGTGTTGTAACAATCTTAGATTTAGTACTAACAAATAGTGACAGAGGACCTGGTTCACACTTAAGAATCTTCTTAAAATAAGAACTTAAAGTGACTCCTGGGCTAAACCATGTTGATTGCAGGGGGAGTCATATTTCATCTGTTGCAAACAGTACTAGTGTTGAGAGGTGATATTTCCCAGCCCAAGTCTAAATAACAGTGTAATAGTAAAGCTGGTCAGTATCTGTTTTCAGTAAGCAATTCAAAGATGTATTCATGCATGCAAAGAATACAATTAACTTGACTCCCCCCGAAAACAACATGGTTTTGCCCAGGAGTGACTTTAAGTTCTTATTTTAAGAAGATTCTTAAGTGTGAATCAGGTCCAGAATCTCAGAAGTGTGGGTGAGAACCTAGGATCCAGTGACCATCAAGCAACTATAGTGAAAGCAAAAAAGATGGCCTTTCAGAATTATAAGCAAACTCAAAATGATGATGACAGGAAGGAGTATTTTGCAAACCAGACGGAGGCTAAAAAGGTTATCAGAGCAGCAAAGGCACAAACTGAGGAAAAACTGGCCCACTTGGTACGAAAAGGGACAAAAGCTTTTTTTAGGTATATAAATGAAAGGCAAAAAACTAAAGAGGGTATCGTAAGGCTCAAAAAGGGGAGTGGGATTCTTGATGAGGGTGAAAGGGCTATGGCAGATCATCTTATTATAGTATTATAGTATATATAGTATTATAGTATTTCTGTTCAATATTCACAAAAGAAATTTAAGGGAAGGGGAAGGACTGGAAAATAGCAAATGTTGTCCCTCTGCATAAAAGTGGAAGTAGGGAAGAAGCAGAAAACTACCGACCAGTGAGTCTAACATCAGTAGTAGGCAAATTGATGGAAACACTGTAAAGGAACAAATTGTATAGTATCTTAAATCCAGTAACAGGATACAAACAGCATGGATTCACTGGGGAAAGATCATGTCAAACAAATCTTATTGAATTTTTTGACTAGGTCAGTAAAGTATTAGATAAAGGGGAGCTGTAGACATAGCTTATCTAGATTTTACTAAGGCTTTTGACGCTGTGCCACATCACAGACTGTTAAATAAGCTGGAAACTTTGGGATTGGACTTAAAAATAGTTGCATGGATACGATCTTGGTTACAGGATAGACAACAGAGTGTTGTAGTAAATGGAATCCCTTCTGGGGATGGTAATGTAACCAGTGGAGTACCCCAGGGATCTGTATTTGGACCAATACTATTTAATATCTTTACAGATGATATTGCCTGTATTATCAAGGGGAAAATATGCCTTTTTGCAAATGACACAAAGATATATAACAAGGCAGACATGCCAGGAGGAATACACAAAATGAGGGATGAATTAGGTAGACTGGAGTAATGGTCAAGAGTGTGGCAACTGCAGTTTAATGCCAAAAAGTGCAAAATCATGCTCTTTGGGCACAAATGTCCAACAGCTCAATATATCATTAATGCACTACATTAGAAACTACTGAGGAGGAAAGGGATCTAGGATTAATTATTTCATGTGACTTAAATACATTAGAGACTGTGCAAAGAAGAGCAACTAAAATGATCCATGGCCTGTGTCACAAAACATATCAAGAAAGGCTAGAGGAACTAAGCATGTATAGCTTGGAGCAGAGAAGGGAGAGGGGGGATATGATAGAAGCTTTCAAATATATCAAGGGTTGTGAATGGCTATAGGAGGGTGGCATTTTATGAAGGAAGAGGTGTAATAGAACACAAGGGCATGAATATAAAATGGAGGGTGGTAGATTCAGAGGCAATGTGCGGAACAATTACTTCACTGAAGGGGTGATAGATAAGTGTAACAGCCTCCCATCTGAGGTGGTTGAGGCTAACACAGTAGAACAGTTTAAACATGCTTGGGATAAATATAAGGATATCCTAAATCTTAAACTAAATTAAGGGTAAATAGGGTCTAGGGTCAGTATAGTGTTAAATAAACAACTGGGCAGACTGGATCGGCCATGTGGCTCTTATCTGCCATCACTTTCTATGTTTCTATCCATTTTGCGGGGGTTTAGATTAGTTCTGGTCCATAGTCATGAATTAAATTAACTTCAAAATATGAAGGAGTTAAATCAACTGAAACGTGGGTTTCACCATCTTGGGCCTAGATTTACTAAATGTTGATTTAAATCACCCTAAAAAATCACGGCATATCCCTGTAGTTTGCTGATAATTTTTTAATCTTCAAATCGTGGCAAATTAACCCTTTAAAAAATCACTACACATCGTGCAACTTATTAAAATTTATTTTACAAATGATTAAATGTTTTAAAATTAATAAAAATGTCCTAAACAATACTAAAATCACCTGCCACGACATGATATTAACCCTTAGCATGCTGCGGCACATAGTACTAGAAGGCACAGCATGCCAATGTGTTGCATACTGACCTTTTAGTACCATAAGCAGCAGCAGGGCAAGGGTTAATATCATGTCGCCTCACAAATTCCTGTACCCCAATCCTATTTAAAACACAATTCTGTCCCTGTGCCCTTTAAACACACATTCATGCCCCTGCCTTATATACATCAACTAATATCCTCTGTGCCATGCTTCAAATCAATTCTGCGCTCCATGCCACTAAATAGTTAATACTGTCCTCTATGCCAACCAAAATTTAATTCTGTCCCCAGTTTCAACAATAATACATTCATGTTTCCTGATACAGCAATAATTATTTTATGTTCCCTGATATAATAAATAAATAATTCTTGTCCTCTGGTCCAATAATCAATAATTGTTGTCCCCCGATAAAATAATAAGTAGTTCTTGTCCCCCGTTACATTAATCAATTATTCTTGTCCTCCGGTCCAATAATAAATAATTGTTGTTCCATTGTACAATACTAAATTAATCATGTCCTCCGGTAGTTATTTACATTTTTTTTTTGAACATTATATTCCTAAACAATATTTTTTGTTTACAAGTTATTATTTAAGAGTAATAAATTTGTTTCATACTTACAGTTCTGTAGTCTTGTTGTCACCTGACAACCTACAAGACAGCTAACTGTGAAAATAAAACCCTAAGAATGCAAATATTTATATCTAGAATTCTGGGTTGCATTAGACAGATCAGTTTGCCATTGAAAATTGGATGCAGCAGGATATTGTCTGATCAGAATAATGTTGTACCACTTCAATGCATTCCCTCATGGTGGTTAATATCGTTACTGCTACCTCTGCCTACCATTTCCTTTGGCGTGACATAGGGCCTGATCCAGACCTACGCCGATGCGCTGTGCTTACTAAAGCACAGTGTATCGGCATTCACTTTCACCGACACTCCCCCTGCGCGGGCGTATGGCCCCTTCCTTACGCCGGCTGAAGGCTACCCTAACTTCAGCCGGCGTAAGGACCCGGTGTACCATAACGCCAGCGTCCCTACGGCGCTGCTACGGATGCCACGATTGGGCGTTGCCGTAGCGACGTTGGGCAACATCTGCCCGGCGCATGCGCAGATCGGCTTTTCAGCCGATCTTACGCTTACACCCGCCGTCCTAGGTCTGGATCAGGCCCATAGACACACTGGCAATTGTCTGGGTTTGGTTTAAAATGTTCCCACATTTAGGAGAAGGTTTGGCAGTCCGCATGGAAGAGGGGAGTGAACTTCCTTGTCACTCCCCTATTTTGTGCAGTTATCGCAGCACATATGCTGCCATTAACCTATCTACCTTTTGTTTCCTGTGCGAATTAGCTGCCTGTATGACAGCTGATCCACGCGGAAACACTTAAACCAAGCTCCTTAATTTAAGTTGTCCACTACACCCACGGAATTTATGTGGAAAAAAGGGAAGGGCCGTCCTGTTCTGTGCACCTGAAGTTATGTATCATAACATCTCGCATAAGCATGCGCTCTGCCAAAAAATCACCCAAGCAGCCTAATGTGCCTATCACAAACATATGGTATTACCAGTGGTGGCAGACTTTCTTGAATTGTCAAACGCAATCATCATTGCTTTCTTTATTACTGACCTTGGGCTGGATCCAGACTTAAGTAAGTATTTTAAATTAGTTACTCCTGGGATAAACCATGTTGATTGCAGTTTAATGTTGTTAATTGAATTCTTTGCATGCAGGGATATATCTTTGAATTGCTTACTGCACACAGATACTGACCAGCTTTACTATCAGACTGTTATTTAGACTTGGGATAGGAAACATCACCTCTCAACTCTAATACCGTTTTCAACAGATGAAATATGACTCCCCTGCAATCTACATGGTTTAGCCCATGAGTAACTAATTTCAAGCACTTACTTAAGTCTGGATCCAGCCCCTTATCACTCTCATGCATTTGTGCATTAGCAATTTCAAACAGAATAATCATTTGTGTATGCAAACAATGCACACAACTAATTTGACCTGCATGCAACAGACTGCTACGACCACTTGCATTTCATGGGGTATTCCACAGGAGAGGAGGGGACAGTCAATGCACGTCCAGCATCAGGTCTGACGGGAACGCAGGTATAAATATAAAAATATTTCTACCAGCCACAGGGCATGTCTAAGTCCTCGAAGCTGCTGATGGATGTTTGGATGCATTATTATTATTATTATGCTGTTATTATGCAGTTTGGATGCATTTTATATTATTGCATCCAAATATTATAACATATAATCACGGTATTTACACTTAAGAGTGAGTTAGGTGCGGACAGAACCGCACCTAATTCACTCATCCTGCCCCTAACCCGCCCCCCATTTTTAGGTATATGGTTACCTTATCTTAAGAAGGAAACTACGCACGGAGATAGGCTCCCCCCAACCTCCCTGGCTAATCTAAATCCCTCCCCCCTTCCACTTCTAACTAAATCCTCCCCAAGGTGGCATTAGCACACCTCCTTCTTCCTGTATTAGTCCGTGTGGTCTTTAAAGACTTCATGGAGTCAATCTACGTACCTAACTGGTACATAAATTGTAAATGACCTACTACACATGCGTAGTAGGTAATTTCAGGTGATTTCGCACTTAAGAAGCAGGAGCTCCTTAAGTGTGAATAAGGTCCCATATGTAGTAGTTATACCAACAACATATCAGTATGCCTAAAGCTGCTGCAAACCAGTACCTGTGCTGGTAATTGTCAAAAGGGTGCTTTTATGTTTGGATATGGCAGAATACATTGCAATCAGGAAGCACAGATTCATGCATAGAGCGCAAAAGCAGCCTAAGTTATAGATATGAATATAAATATATATAAATATGAATTTATATAGACAAAAGTATTTGGACGCCTGACCACTACACCAAAAGGGACTGTAATGACATTGGGGTAGATCCAGACCTAAGCACTCTAGCATTTTTACGCTAGCCTCTGACGTAAAATCACCTATTTGTATTTACTGCGCATGTGCACTGCAGATGTAACTCTGAACGTACGTACCATCAGCGTAACTATGATCGACACCTTACGACACCTGTAGTTACACTTTGTAGGCGGAGGGAGACATTTAGATTGTACAGTATGGGCCGGGTTAGGCCGTTACGTACATGAATATATTACATACGTCAGTACTTACGCTTTGAAAAGTTAAGGTAGGGTTTGGGAAGCGTAAACCGACAAAAGTATGTACGAGCAAGGGGAGTGCCTAGGGGAGTGCATAGAAAATGCGTAAATACGCTGCGCGATGAAACATAACAAGCACTTAGGTCTGGATCTGGCCCATTGTATTTAAATACATATACTTTAATATGGAGTTGGTCCCCCTTTTGCAGCTATAGCAGCCGTGACCATTCATTCTGGAGAGCATTTATGAGGTCAGGCACTGATGTTGGATAAGAAGGCCTGATTCGCAATCTACATTCCCCGATGGGGTTGAGGTTGGGTCTCTTCCACACTCATCAAACCATGTCTTTATAGCCCATGCTTTGTGCACTGGGGCACTGTCATGTTGAAATAGAAAAGGGCCTCCCCCAAACTATTGCCACAAAGTTGGAAGCATAGAATTGTCCAAATGACTTTGTGTGCTGAAGCATTAAGATTGCCCTTCACTGGAGATAAGGGACCTAGCGCACACCCATTATCCCTCTTCCACCAAACTTCACAGTTGGCATAATGTAGTGAGGCAGTTACCGTTCTCCTACCATCTACCAGACCCAGACTTGCCCATCTGGCTGCTAAATAGGTAAGCATGATTCGTCACTACATAGAACATGATTCCACTGCTCCACAGTCCAGTGTCAGTGAACTTTACACCACTCCATCCAATGCTTGGCATTGAACTTGGTAATGTGATGCTTGCATGCAGCTGCTCGACCATTTGTGCTTACATTAATGGCAATGGGAGTCCGGAACTCTTTAGTTAAGAAATTAGCAGAGCGTTGTTGACTTTTACGTACCATGCACCTTAGCAGTTGTTAACCCCGCTCTGTGATTTTACCTTGTCTTCTACTTTATGGCTGAGTTCCTGTTGTTTCAAAGCATTTCCACTTTATAATTTTATCTCTTACAATTGACCGTGGAATATCAAGCAGGAATAACATTTCTTATTGAAAACGTGGCACCCTGTCACAGTACCACGCTTGAAGTCACTGTGCTCTTCAGAGCAATACATTTTGTATCACAAATGTTAGCAAATGGAGACTGCATAACTAGGTGCTATAATGAATTTACTACTAACGTGACCTATTTGTTATATGTACAGCTCAGCTTTTCAGGTTATACTTATAGACAACCACCAATTATCTGAAGATATATTCTTATCTCAATATATACATATCAAGCTTTTATATAAGATGGATCATGTCATGTTTAAGATAAATGAATAAATGTTAAAACATTTTAAACATTATTATTGCTCTACTCTTGTGTGGAAGGGCCTGATAGGTAATTATCGTTCAGCATTCCTTAAAGTGGCAGGATGAAATAGCTTTGTAAATGTTTAATTAAATTCAAGACGTAACATTTAGAAGTTGAAGATACCAATCAGACCTTCCCTGTTCCCTGCCTAGCCAGCTGCAAAATATAGTAACTTCTAAGCAGTGTATAAAACATAGTGCTCAATTCACTTTATTAAAATATCCAATAATAATTGAGTTAAAGGCAATAAAGCTTGTTCATTAGAGGGTTTATATTCAAGAAATATTGAAAGTATACCTAAAACTGTCACTTTTATTGTGAATGAACAGGATAATATGATTTGAACAGAGTGTGATGATACTCAGGATTTGTCCTGCAGCTTTCTCCGATAGCTCGTAAAGAGCTGAAATTTAATATGATGCTTTCAGTCAGTTTAATTGAAATTTAATTGCCACTTTGGGCAGAAGGTTTAGAACTGATCAATAAAATACTACAGTTCTTTTGCCTTGGCACAAGATTCTTCTTTAGGCAGTGCCTCCACCATCATCAATGATACCCATATAATAAATCTGCCACTTTGGTAAAAGTAGGTTGAGACTAGATGAATGTAAAGCAAATATTTATGATTTATCACTTTTTTAGTAAATTATAATTTCAAAGACAAGAATATTAAGAAAGATGTGTGTATAGTGATATGGGACAGATAAGTGCAAGAGATGATTCTAAAAATGATCTAACTCTTTGCTCACAATTTGTTACTAATAAATATGGTGAATAGCATTTAAAATGTAATTATAAAATTATAAAATATAATTATAAAAAAAATATATAAAATGAAATATATCCAAACGCACAAAAAAGGGGAGTTAGTTCAAATGATGAAGACCCATAACTAATATATACAATACCTGGACACATATACACACAGCAAAAACTCACTGTGATAAGTGAGGGTCTTTCACGGGGCTGATGGCATTTAAGAACTTAGTCAATTAGAATGGATTAAAAATGGTGTGAAATGAAGTTATCATTAAGGACCAGTCAGAGAGTCAGGTGGAGGGGTTAGATATATTGTTTCTTAGATTATTATCTGTCTTTGCATCCTCCTTTTTTGTTATTTCTATTGTTCTCTTTATTTTCTTGCTACTTCTTCAAATTTCTATTCTTTCAACTTCCATCTTCCATCTTTTCTTTTCTTTCCTTTTCCTTTTTTTATTAATACTTTCCTTTCAGCCCAGATTAAACATTCCCTGACCAAAGAGAATTGCCCACCCCCTTGCTTTACTCAGAGAGGATCACTGCTGGCAAGAGTAGGGGCCATGGGCTACTCAAGAGCATGGTCCTGTTAACAGAGGGAAAGTTAGTCTGCTCTTCCCATTGTCAAGTATGGCACTGCTGGCGGAAGTGCCCCATCCTCCGCTTCTATATCCTCCACTGCTTTTTGAGCTTTACAAGTTGGAGAAATGTGTGTGGCCTCTTGGCTGGAGGATTGGATTAGTTCAGGTGTAACAAAGAATAAGTTTTGAAGTTATTTCCCATTGTGGTGGCCATGGTCCTGTGGGGAGATTGGAGAGTAAAGGGCCAATCCAGAGTTGCGTGTATGGCAGCTTGTGAAGCCTTTCTCAGCATGTTAATGCACTGCACATGCACAGAAATGGTGTGCATGCAATCACGTCTGATTCAGACCCAAATCTAACAAACTGCAACTGCTTTTGTTCTGAAGGGGTCATTGTGAGAGGAAATAAGTGAAGGCATTGTCAAGGTACAGTAAGGGCATACCCAAACCAGTGCACCAGATCCAAAGTCAAAAGCAGATGAAAATGTTTAAATCAAAACATTTGCACTAGACATAGGTCATGTCTAAGTCCAGGGGGGCTTACACTATACTACCTATTTCGGACCTTTGCATTAGAAATTCATACCTAATACGCAATACAAAATCACTGCTAATTGAAGAGGTGCAGCCAAGGACCAAAAGTGACCACTGTGTAAATACAAGGAGGTGGATCCCTCTCCGTTTACTATATGTGCTCAGAAGGTCTGTATTAAGATACTCCTGAAATGCCTCGCTGAGGAGAAGCAACCGATAACTATATTGAAAGGTCTGCCTCTCCTGGTCCTAATTGTGTCTGCATATGACTTTGGAATTACTGTATTTACCTTACTCATTGTCATTTCTTGTATGCATTGCAGCTTGATGATGATCAATTTTGTTTCCTCATTTAAATTCTATAAAAAAAATATAACCACAATGTTTAACTATAAATCTATATGACTTTATAATGTTATTCAGTATACTTTACTTTAAAGAAACATAGCACAGGGGAATTTTATCAATGTATCTTAATAAAATTAGTCACTATGGGCCTGATCCAGACCTACGCTCAGGTGTGTTTTTTTTTGATGATCGTAAGCGTAAAAACGACCATTTGTACCCACTGCACATGCATGGGGCAGATGTTACGCTCCGAAATTCTGATCGTATGAGCCTTGATCGTAACACCTTCAAAAATACGGTCGAGGGGCGTGCCTGCCATATGAAACCCGTAAATACAGTATGGGCGTGCTAAGTGTAGTAACTACGCATTGAGCTTACGGACGCCCGTGGTTACGATCAGAAAAGTTAGGGTAGGGTTTGCTGGGCGTAAGAAGGCAAAACTAAGTACGACCAAGGGGCATGCTGAGGGAAGGGCATCGTAGATACGCCAGCATAAATACGCTACGCACATGAGCGTAGGTCTGGATTACACTGATCAAATTCTCTCCATAAGATATTTCTAGAAATAGTTTGCATCGAATCCCATTATAAATTCATAGCATATTATATGGATATATTTATATTTCAACAGAAACACGAAACTCTGAAGACATTGAGAAAAAAGGGCAAAATGGAATCTCTGCTGTTAGAGTCGTATGGGTAGAGGCTGTGGCTGTGGTGTTCCTATGTATTTAAATGAGGTTTTTTTAAAATGATTGCGGGCCGTATTCAGAGATCCGTTTTTTCTGCGTTTTTGTGCGTATTTTTAGGTACGTTTCAACTGCGCATGTGTAGTAACATTTTTACATAGTTTACGTAAACTATTCCCGCGGAAGTGCCTTATGGACAGACTTGTGAATCGCACAATATGTACATACGTACGGATATGCGACGTAAAAATCCGCACGGATGAATTTAAATCAAAATGGGTGGAAAGTGGGCGCGATTATCAAGATGCGCACGAACGGAAGACATATACGCACAGAATGGCAGACGGAAAGTTACAGGTGGTCTATGGAGGCGTAAGTCTCCGAGAGCACGGCCAAGAGAGGGGAGTGTCATGGGTTTGGCATGCTCCGTGCGTGCGTATATTTGTGTCCCGATCTGGACACAGATCTCTGAATACGGTCCTGCATTTGCATAAATTAAGAACACATTTAAATGCATTTTTTTGGTCACGTAAATTAATGCTAGAGCATAGTGGCGGAATTCGGTATAAAATAAAAAAAAAGAAAAATATGTGTAATATTAATATTTTTACACACACATGAGCCATTTTCCCATGGAAAATTACCTGCGCCTATTACACCTACCATTGTAAATGAGAAACGCCCTTTCAGAATCCTGCATTTACCACTGAATATCTGCAATTTCTTAATGTCTATGTATATCTAAATACATGGTCAGTATTCATACCATAGCAATATGAATTTTACACCTTGATTGCAGGTATATGCATTCTGAAAATCTGCTGTCTTAAGGTTTATTCTTAGGGCTCATCCACAGGTTTTAGCCATGCAATTTACTGCTCAATAAGTAGGTTTTAATAGGATTCCTTTAGCAATATAAACCAAGAAATGACAATTAAATATGACAATAGTATGCTGTTATTAAGTTGGAGAGGATCGTTGTAATTTTGCTTGAAATATGACCATAGACTATTTGGTTATCAATGGTCTGAAGACTGTCAGAGCAATAATTCCAATGTCCTGTCTTATGTATTTATAGAGATGATCACTTTATGCATGCAATTGTATAAAGGTTCTACATGTGGCATAGGTCCATTAATATGGAATTTTATTTAGCGATTTGAGAGATGTGTATTTAGATGCAGCTATACTCCCGGAAAATGTTATACTGAAGATAGGAAGGGTTTTTTTTTTTATAGCAAAAGATAGTCACCTTCAGAAAGTCATTAATGAAAAAATGGCTATAAATATTTTCAAATGTCAACGCTGATAGGAGAATCCAGCAAGGCGTGCACTGTAAATCAAAAGCAGGACCTTGGGAAAGAATTAAAAAAAAGGGACAGGGTTTCTTGGTATTTTAGAAATAATTACTAATGGAAAGAGGGTAATGATGGTGCTGTAAATCACATTAAGTTTAGCCATTAGAGGTGGATTGGTTTATAAAGCGCAGACACGATTCCTGGATATTGCAAGAAAAGTTATTTCTACTTTTCCGTTTAGATTATTCATGTTCCGCCCATCTTTTCTCCAACCCCTTCCCTCGTGAATACTACTCATTTGATAAGGGTGTAGTTCAACATCATAAAATTACAGAATAAATTTCCATGCCTCTATATGATCAATTTATTTAAAAGAGAACTAAACCCTCTGGTATGTGTTCCCAAATCAGGTAAAGAAAGATCTAATTGTATTATGCTTTTCCTGAATACATAATGTATGGTAATCCTCCCCCTGGCAGGTTCTCCCTATTTACAGAAGTTGTCTGTCTCAACATTTTATGCATCTTAATATCTCTTCCTCTGTTTGTATTTAAACTCCCATCAGCCCCATCTTTGCTTTTGTATATTGCAAACATGAGCTAAGATGATCTCATCACCTTTGAGAAACATGATGTATATATTATCTTATTCTTGTAAGGCATACTACCTATTATAATGATTTTAATAGGCAATAGGGGAGTACATTCAAAATGCAGTCAAGTAATAATAAAGAACCGGATCCAGATTTAAGGGCTTAGTTTCGAATTCACAGTTACGTAGTTTTCATCTTACCTACTTTTTTAAAGAATTAGTAGTTTATTTACGATATCTACGTACCATTTCTGTACGTAGATTACGTAAGCGCTACGAAATGGTACGTAGATAGCGTAAATAAAATATGATGCATGCGTAGTAGCTCAATTCCTAAAACAACGTACGTAAGATGAAAACTACGTAACTGTGAATCCGTGCCATATTCCGTATATTAGCCTGTCTTAATATGTCTTAATATATCAAATAATATTCCCAATTTTCAAACATAAGCTTGCTGACTATGGATATGCATTCTATACTTGCAGAGGTTTGGAAGTCCACACGGAAGAGGGGAGTGAACTCTTATGTCACCCCCCCTCTCATGCAGTCTTTAACACAGATACACTGCTTTAAGGCAACCTGCAGTCTCCTGTGCGGATTAGTGTCCCGTCCGACTGCTGATCTGCATGGACATCTTGCATAGTTTAGGCGAGTGGAGCGAATGGGTCGTCCTGTCCCTAGGATCCCCTATCATATGGAATTGCATTCTGTACGCTAGTAGATTGCCATTGCGTGTGCATTTGCATACATAAAAGATAGGCTTCCCTATCTCTTTCATACTCTCTTTCTCTGGGATTATATATAGTACAAAAGAATCAGTTTTATTGAATAGCAATATATTAAAGGGCCATATGAAGACTTGAGAGTGCTTTAAGAACGCATGGAATAGCAAAAGTCCGCCCTTATATGCCAAATGCTCTCCAATGACACTCCCCTCTGACAGACAGAATATAGCTGACTTCTGCGACCATAGACATACCTTAACTTCTCTGTGCGTATTGTTGTGCGGACGCAGCTAATGTAAGTGTGTAAGTGCCTAACCCAGCCCATTCTGTACAATTAAAATCAACTCTGTATGTAGTGAGATCCGATGCTTAACATCTGCTGTGCGCATGTGCAGATTGCTAAAAACGCCAACTCACACAGCATGCAATAATAAAACTGTTTGCAACAGTTTGCAAACGTTATTAAGTCTAAATATGATCCCTGGTGAGTACAATTTATATCAGATTTTTTTATTTAATGAGATGAAATCTGCTGTTTATCCATTACAAAGGACTTTTTTTGCATGTTTTCTGAATGACAAGAAATAAAAATATAATATAATAGAAATCAGAAATGATTTATGTCAATGTTCTTTGATTTAGTTAGATCTCCAGGGTTATGTTGGATTGCCACCATAGAGTTCCATGCAGAGCAGGGGTGGCCACTTCCTTCGCATGCTCGAGTTTACAATAAACCTACCTTAAGAATTCCATGCCATCCCCACATAAAATGCGGAGTGCACAGAAAAGGCATAAACACGCCCTTACTGTAAGATTGAAAAAGATACCTCACTCATCTAGCATGCATGCTGTATCCTACCCACCACACTATCAGGAAGACTTCCTGAGGATCCACATCATGCTGGAAGTCTGCCACAGACGCATGCTCAGTTGCCAAATGCTGGTGTTTCCACTCATAAAAAGATGCTCAAATTTCAGAAGTCTGGATCCAATCCTCTGTGTTCATATTCCGTTTGGTTTCCATTTATCTGATCTCAGAGGCAATATATAGTTAAGTTTTCCAGATGATGATTTCCAGAATATATACGTTACAATGACATATTTAATGTCATTTTTACTTCTAGAATTTTTAGATTAAATATTTTACCTTAGTCAAAATACAGATTAAACAAGAACATTTGTTTAAAAATTGTTATGTTCTGCTTATTAAAAAAAATGCAATTTTCTACAGCAGTGCAACAGCTTTCTGAACAGCAAATTCAACTCCATCCATCTCCCTTGTTTAAAGACCAGATTCTCTTAGAACATTAAAAAAAATTAAACCGTTTCAGCACTGAAAGAAGAATTACAGCAGAGTGCTATGTAATTCCGCTGACCAAAATCTTGCTTCATAAGTAATCAGGGCCTTGAGCAGATTTATTTGTGTCCCATAGAGCAGAGTAGATACAAATTGTGAAAATGAAGGGAACATTGAACTGCAATTTAACATCTATATTGCTAAGCTTATCATGGGACAATACTTGGCACAAAAAATTTACAATTTATGAAATGATTTCTTAAACCTGTTGACTTAATCAAGTATGAATTTATGTATTTACCTGTTTCCAACATGCAAGATGCACTAGAATGCAGGAGTAGCAGGAGTAGCTGGGGTACAGCTCTAATAAGGGCTGCCTACTACATTCTTGTCTGCCACCTTCCTCATGAAATTACTATTGCTATAATTACACTTGGTTGTGTATGATTGTTGGAAAGGGACTGGGTGATTTAAATTCATCTCTTGGGCCAATCTGCTAATGCATTGCCTTAGGCTGGATCAATGGGTCATTATTTCTATAAAATAGACTCCCTAGTATGTGTTAGCTTTTTGCTATTGTTGGATGTAATGATACACCAGACACTAATATATATGTTTTTCTACTGATCCACTCCTCTCTGCATATGATAATGACATTGGCCCAGATCCAGGCATAGTTACAACAGGGGATTTAAAAACGCATCGTGCGTAATTCCCCTCTCAGGTTACATGTGCACATCCTTGTTATGCTTGCGTACCGACAGGCTACATAACTTTGTTACATACATCAGCGGGTACGCAGAGTCCTAATTTACAATCGTCATATCTCTGCCATAGAGGCGGAGATAGACATTTAAATTAGGGTTCGGGACGGAGGAAGGGCTGTTACTACCACGTCTGCGGCCGTACGGTCGTAAGACTTAGGTAGGAATTTGGACACGCAAGTGACCAGATTTAATACACAGAATGGGGAGTGCAAGGGGCGTGCACTCCCCGCTGCGTGAACTTACTTACAGACCCACACACGCACGTAACATGCATGGGTCTGGATCTGGCCCATTCCCTGTAATAAAAGTACAACTACATAAATAAAGATGAGGAAACTCTGAAATGGCATAAGAGGCCACATCTTTTTTTTTAGATAGTAATGATAGCAACAAAACTTTGCAACACTCAGGTTTGCATCAGCTATTTAGTAAATAAAACATTTTAAAAAATCATATGCCCGCAATGACTCAATGAATACAGCAACTTCCTTCCTCCTACTAGTTCAGTTCCAATACCTCCCATCCAGTAAGGCAATCGTTTACTTATAAGGCGCCATAAGGTGTCCACAGCACAGTACAAAATACATCAACAAAATACAGTACAGACATACAGTGTAGGGATGGACAGTATAGTACATAATAAAATACAATTTAAATATAAAAATATCACAAAAATACAATAAAGTAAAGCAAGCACAGACAGCAAGGCAAAATGCAAGGTGTCAAGCTTGGCAGATCAGGGAGGAGGGAATAGAGCGCAGTGAGAGGTTGAAAGGGAGCCACCAGGTGGGGATGGTGTAAAAGGGTAGCAGCGAGAGAAAAGTGGGATACAAGTGGAGGAGAGAGCAACACTAGGTTGGAGGGCCCTAGTTACAAGAGCCAACACACTAAGTGGGAGCGATGAACTTAAAGAAGACATAAGGAGGGGGAAGGAAGTGGACTGCTGGTGTGAGCAGAGGAGAGGGGGAAGTAATGAAAAGAAGGGATCGATGTAGGATGCAGTGAGTATGTTAAATCTAACAGGTGCATTTTGAGTGAGCGCTTGAAGAGCTGCACTGTGGGGGAGAGTCTGACTAAAAAAGGGAGGTTATTCCAGTGCAGAGGTGGAGATGCAGCACGGGAGAGGTCCTGGACACAGGCGTGAGATGTGGTGCTCAGTTAGGAGGTTAGACAGCAGTGGTTAGCAAAATGGAGAGGGCAGGGGTGTGCATGTTGATGAGGGAAGAGAGGTAAAAAGCATGGATAAGGAGATGGCCTTAAAGGTGAGGGTAAGGAGTTTAAAGAGTGACAGAGGGTAGCAGAGGGGGACAAGAAGTCAGTGGAGGGTTTGACATAAAGGAGAGGCCATGGTATATTGGCATTGTGACTCTACCTCATGAGTCTATCTCCGGTACATGTTGCTACCACTGTTTTTCCCACCTCTCAGTGTGTGCCCCATGAGTTTGAGTCAGCCCATCGGGATTCCAATCCTCTCCATCAGCGTGCTCCGATTTCTATACCCTCCTAGGATCTGTGGTCCATCTGTATTACTACCCCTGTGTTTGTCATCTGCCAGTGGGTTAGATTTCTGGTTTAGGGCCTTGTTTATTATCTGTACCACCTCTGTGGAATAGCATTGTACCCTTCAGTATCTCTAAGTTCCTTTCTCTGTTACCTGTATTCACTCTGTGTACAGTGTATAAGGTTCCAGTCTGCATCTCTGTGTGTAAGGGTTCCAGTCTGTATTTCTGTGCATGAGGGTTCCAAATTGTTTCACTGGTGCATGGGTTCCAGTTCAGGAGCTTGCGCACTACAGAGAAAATAGAAAATGGAAGCACTAGGAGTGTATCCAACACATTTATTAAATACAAATAATCAAATACAGTGGTCGAAGTGGAAATTTAGAAATGGCTGTATATACATTTAGAAGTGGCGGTATGAAGATATAGTAATAATAGAAGTCAATGGAGATTTATAGCTTTTCTATTAAATCAGTGGGAAAAGTGACAATATGGCATACCCCCGTGTACGTTGCGAATGAATTAGAAGAGGAAGTTGTAAAAATGGAATCAGTCTTGTTACCCTATAAAGATCTAGAGAAGTTCATAGAAATAGAAGAACCTTTGGAAGTTTAATGGAAATGGAAATGGAAGGAAATGAAATACATTTCTATGGGATAAACATGATTATGAGATAAGAAACACTAATATCTCAAGACAAGGGGAAAAGAGGTCTCTTCTGATAACACTTTATTGACTTTCAAGCTCAATATAGTACCATTAATCAAAGTATCAGAAATGATCAGAAAGGTCTTCACTAAAAATCACACTCATTTTTTTTATACATACACAGAAAACACTCCACCATAAACATAAATCTTTAGATCCCCCCAAACACAGTTACCCAATTAACAACGGAAAGATCAGTGGAGGATGGAAAATAATAATGATTGTCTCAGAGAAATTTTGCAACAAACCTTCCATAGGATATTCCTAGAATTAATCCACCTCCCTTATGTGAAACTCTAGGACAAGCGCAATGTCACTAGTTCGTGACATTTCATGGAATATATTTTTACAACGGCAGATGTTGCCTCCTTAAACACATCCATTAAAAATAAATAAGGAGTAAAAACAATTTAGAAAAATAAACTAGTATTGATATGAAACAGAAACAATTTATCATAGATTCTATTTATTTTACTTTCAACCACAATTATTTTCAATTCAATAGTAACTTTTTTTTTTTGCAACTGTAAGGTACCACCATGATGACCAGGTTTGATCTGAGCTATTCTAATTTATTCAAGGGTTTTTAGGAACACTTTACCATCTGGGCAACCAACCCATATTGGTGACATCATTCTCTCATATGGAAAGGATCTATCTAATGTGAAGCTTTAAGACAATACTTGAATCAGAATTCAAGTATTTCTTGGATTTGTGTAGAAAAGCCATTGAAGAAATAAGAGACAAGGAACAAAGTGAACCGACTAGAAATAAATCAGAAGGAGCAAAGAAAAACATTTCAATTCCATTGCTGAATATAGTGATAATCACAAGGATATTCAAAAAATATTTTAGAAGATCCTGTATTAAAAACCATTTTATCCTTCAAACCACAAATTTTATTCACAAAAGCACCCGACTTGAAAAAACTCCTACCATTCCCAGACAATTTTTAAAAAAAGCCTTCCGGTAAAATTAAAACAAAATTTAATAGAACAAATATGTCTGGTACCAGAACCTAAAAAACAAAACAAATACAAATAGACATTAAACACTACATAAATCGACAAAATATTTTTATTTTTATCTATTTATTATTTAAACCTGAATGCTAAGATAGTATCAATACTCTATTTGGTGTTTTAATAATTGTGTAACCTATGCCTTAATTACATTGGGTGTCATGGAGAGATCACACTTTTTGCAAAGTGTGGACTTCTACTCAGGTGTCGAATGTTTGATTAATTAGGGTGCTATTTAAGAGAGCAATGGAGCCTCTTTTTCAATACTGCCTTTGATTCCTCTGATGAAATTCCCTAGTGGAACAAAACGTGTAAGGATGGCTATGTGAAGTCCGGTACCACCAACTACACTTTTGATATCCAGCAGTGTGATCTTAAGTCTGTGAATATATTGCACTTGTCACTTTAAAAGAAAAAATCTCCGTTTGGCAACAACAACGTGAGCGCTCACCAACGTGGTTCTATTGAGGGGAAGCACCGCCCTGTTCACCATCTGCCCTGTTAGTCGGTGGAAGCCGACTGCAAACAAGTGAGTCCGACGTCCTGAGACCCCCGGTTCTAGCGGCTTAAACACCCGCTCGCCGGGGTTGACTCGGACAACGTGCTAACTCAAATTGAATCCATCTGAAGGCGTAAGGGGTAAGGTTTTTGTTTACCTTTCTTAGAACTGCATGTGCATTAGTACCATCATATTTCCATCAAGTTGGTGAGTAAGCCATAACTGCATCCAAATTGAATTGGGACATTGTATCCTAATCAGCAGCAAACGGAGCAAGTAATTGTTTGTATCCAATTGAATTGGGACTTTGTTTTTTCAGCAGTGCATATATTATTTTCTTCTATACAAGTATCCATTTTCTCTCTACTAGGGCTTGATCACCCCTAGAGGAATTGTTATTGGACATTGAGTTCAGGTGTTTATCCGCACAGATACTTAGGGTCAGCTCGCATTGTCGATTTATGTAGTGTTTAATGTCTATTTGTATTTGTTTTGTTTTTTAGGTTCTGGTACCAGACATATTTGTTCTATTAAATTTTGTTTTAATTTTACCGGAAGGCTTTTTTTGTTTTTTGTTTTGTTTTGAATGTATCTTTTGTTTTCTGTGATTTATTGTACCTGAGAACACACTGCGACAGCGCTGGTCTTATCTTGCGTTTTAATTTTATAAATCTTTCAAGGGAACTCACAAATCCCTAAGACCGAGCTGCAGCCGCATTGTTTCTCTGGTATATTCCAGCGCCTATATTGGTCTTTTTTCCTTATAATTTTAAAAAAAACCACTTATCTTCCACCTTATCAACAAGACTTTTTCTTTTGCAGTTTTAGTAAATCTTGCCAATTTGGTATAAAAATGAAAATTTCAAAATAATCAATATATGTTACAGAATTAATTGTTCCACAGACTTTGGACCTGATTCACATTTAAAAGTATGCTAAGTATGGACATAGGTCTTTCCTGCGTATAATTAGGTACGTGCGGACTTTACTAGCTGGGAATCGGATGTGCATTTAGGTGCTTAAAATTGCTTATGATTCAAAGAAAGGTAACTAAATGCACTGATTAGGCTTTGGAAATGTAAAGAAATGTTTATTACTAAAACCAGCAAGTACTCATTAACATATGTAAACTAAATTAATACAGCATTAATACAACTTGAAATAAGAATAAACATGACATACTTTATAATAAAAATAAACAGATACTGCATGAAGTTAGAAATACAATGATCCACTACATATAAAGACTTTCATTAAAAAATCAAAAAAATAAACAATTTAAAAATAAAAGTATAACAAACAATCAATATAGTTAAATATAAGTAAATGTAATTGTTATTGTTCACACAATTTAAAGTAAATAAATATTCAAAATAAACTTTCACAAAATATATCAAAATAATGGCAACTTAACAAGGTTAAAGTCTTGCAGAAAAAGTGAAATCAAGAAATTTGTTTGATTTATAAACACACATCAATTAATTATAAACACACAGCAGTTGTAGGCTGAACTAAGTAAGAGAAGATGCATGGCCTCACTACAAAAATTATGGTTCTTCAACTTACGAGTGGTTGAGGGCTACCTTAATTTTTCCAGTGCGTGTTAGTTTCCACAAGGCACTCCTACCTGTGAATCAGTCCTAACTCTTTTGGAATGCCCATACTGTACATTAGTAGTGTGCAGTTAAGAGTCTTGCCCCTCTAGCCATGCATGCGGGACTCTTTCCGTGCCGATGTGTGCATCAGTCCTAAGTCTGACATCCGGGTATGTGAATCAGTTGGCCATGGTTTCTGTGCGTATATTTGGGTTCTGGCCATGCATAGTTTATCTGGTCGTAAAATACGCAAGTAGATTCTACACTTATTTAATTGTGAATACGATCCTTTGTTATTTATTTATTAGAATGTCTGACATTGCCTGACATGGGAAAGACCTCACATCCCCTAAAGAAAAAACTTAGGATGCACCTCCTGAATAATAAGAAAGGTGTTGAACCACATAATGTATCAAACCATTTATGAATAAAACATGATTGTAACCTTAGGGGCTGAAAGATCAGGTATTGAGCATTTACCTTCAGATATCCAAGGGGGTGATTGCAAGAATTGGCTTTCTTAGCAAGAAAACTAATATATAAATTAAAAACGTTTTAATCCAAAGGCTTGAATACTGACATTGATTTAGTTGCCTTCTAATGAGACATGATACATTTGTTATCATATACATTTTATTAAATATACTTCAATGACTCATTGTTAATGAGATACATCAATAGCTGTTATACTTATTTCCCCTCCCCAGTTTTATCTATACTCCAACTTTTGGTTAATATTTATTGTGTCTATATTCCTTTTTAGATATATATTGGGTTTTTTTCTTAAGACATAAGCATCTATGATTTTTATATTTAAATTATAAAAATTTATATTCAAAATGTTTTATATTCACAATTTTTATTGCTATTATACACCAATGTCCAGATATTTATTGTAAAATCCAATATGTCACTAAGATTTATTTACTATGCTTATAATAACTACCAAACTGACATTTTCTTATTGTTTCAAGTTTTAAATACTTTGGACTGGATCCAGATCTAATACCGTCACCCGCCTTCCACAAGCTGTATGCAAAAAGTCTAGACTCACATATATGTAACATATGACATTTTGCATTCAGCCACATATAGCACACAGACAAATACCCCAACTTCTGGGGGGATGGTTGGCTCCAGAGACAAGTAGGTGCCCGCCCCCCCCCCGGAATCCGCTGCCTCTCCCTGTGGTAGGGCTTGCGCACTGTGTGACACCTGTGGCTTTGCTGTCCCTTGGCAGAGTTCTCCAGTCTACTTGTCCTTATCCTTGCCATGCTTAAAACACAATGCCTGCTGACCTCCTGGATCGAGGAATCTGGAATGCAGTCTCACCATAGTGGGAGTGAGTTCCCACCAGCCAGAACACCGGGCGCCATCTTGTGCTGTCCCCCGATGCAGGCCTCAGGTGAAGTGGGCTTAGGGACACCTACTTGTTGTCATACAATTCTCCCAGCACTTCCTCCCTTACTCAAGGACACTGACTAGCTTCCCCTTTGCATTTCTGAAGCTGCTGGGTTGCTCCTTCGGTTCCCTGTTGGATTTGTGAAGCTATGTGAGTGCTGCTGGCCAGAATCTGGACTTTCTGAAACCACTTTCAGCTTGAATACTGCACCTGATGGTTTGAGTGAGTATCTGGACCCTAACCCCCTTAATCCATTCACATTTTGCAATATTCCTTTTTTTTTTCCTTGGGGTCATTTTGAGGATCTGCTGTAAACAGCCATTTACTTCTGCACCTCTCAAGGATATCTATATGGTTCAGTCACCTCCTATGCACCTGCAGTATTGCCAGTGATAAATTTATAGCAACTCTGGTCTCTTGATTGCTCAACTCCCTGTTAAAAATAGTAATAAAAATGGAGCAATATGCATAATGGATTTTGCACTTACCTATTATACACATTGGGTCTGTCTTTTATCCACCCAGTGCAAACTCGGGATTGGCCACTGTATCTTCAGATGGTCCTCTGTCCCTACCCATCTTTCTGGAACTTATGTCAGCTGCTTTCCCAGTTTCGGTGCATTGTGACCCATTACTTGCATGGGTACCGCTAACCTAGGTGCCCTGCTAATATTTTCTCTCTGAATGTGAACTTGTACTTACGATAATCTGTCTACACCAGCCAAACTCTATATAATGATTTTTGAGTAAGACATTTCATCTAGTGGGGACCCATTGGCTTTGGTCTGACTACCACCTAAACAGCACCTGCAGCAAACCACAATTGTGCTTCTCCACTCACCTCATGGGAAAAGATAAAAAAGCATCTCAAAGGAGAGCGAACCATAGACTTCTGCATGCCTCACCGAGGCAGGACATTCAGCAACTCCTGAAATACCTATTCTAGAGCAGAATCTTCTTTTAGACCTTCTCACCAGCCCGATCAGACATGGAACAGAGTCACTCTCTGAGGACATATCAGCTTCCAGTTTAATTGATGTCCACACTAAACTGTTCAATCAACTCCTAGATTGTGAGCCAAATAATGTCATCCTCTTCGATAGTGCACATTGGGCCCTATGGCCTAGAGGAGGCCGTTCTGACATGCCCCGGGCCAGATAATACCCTGAAGTGCTATCAGGTGGATAAATACTCCAGGGAAGCGCTGCTAAGTCTTCTACACTCTAAATGCAAACAAAGCAGACGTTGGCTTTCTTCAAGAGACCCCCTTATAAAAGAGGGATGGTGCCTACCTTTCGACACAGTAAGATTCCGCACATTTTTACTAGCAACAACACGAACTCTAAATCAAAAGGGGTAACAATAATTCTCTCTGGGCATCTTCCTCTTTCCATGAGATTATCATGAGTTGCTGCTTAGTGGTCACTGGGAAAATCTATAATCAATTTTACACACTTGTAAATTTATATTTTCCAACCAGGATCAGCCCGCTTTCCTTATTAAAATGTTAAATAGAGATTGATAGCGCTCAAAGGGGCGAGTATGGGGGAAAGGTAGTAATCAGTTGGGAGGGTGAAGTGTGGGTGTTGTTATGCCAATGTGGGAGTACTGTGGGCAGCCGTTGCCCAATATTGCCCAAGGAGCAATAGAATAGCAAATAAGAGGTATGGAGTAGGGCTTTAGGCGCTCAAACAGTGGGAGACTAAATGTGCTGCAGGCCTTTCGGGGTGGTGGTTGTAAAAGGGGGGGAGGGGAAATGTGGGGTCTAGTCCAGGTAGGTATTGGTAGTTGTACCCTCGTCCGGGTATGGTCCAGGGTTGCGGGGGGGAGAGAGAGAGGAGAAAGAGACAAGGAGATAGAGATGATAGTGTAGTATCGTTGAGATCGGAGGGTTGATGCAATTCGTTATGCTAACCTTGCAGGTGTCTTGGTAGGTAAGCGTGGTAATTAAATGCTGGTAGGCGGCTTACACCCTGGAGGTCATCGTTCAGGGCAGCAGTCGATGGCAGAATATGCAGAAAAAAGGTAGGCACAAATAGTGTGATATTGTAGGGTACAGTGTTGGAGACGTGTGGATGAAACTCTTACCCTGTACACCTCTTGGGTGTAAGGCGTGTAGGAGATGTGCTTGGCGGCTGGAACGCACAGCTGTGCTGATGCGGTGACGTCAGAGGATGCCCGTCGGCAGGAGCTGTGATTCCCGTATATTGGAAATCCCAGTCTCCTCCTACTGCTAGAGAATGGTTCACTAGGCTGGACATCTATATGAACATTGAAGATATTACCCTTTTTGCACTGGACAAATGCACTTGGTGCGATCCCTGATTGCTCTTTAAAGATTCTAAACTTTACATATATATGTGCCATTGCAACATTTTACCATGACTTTACCTAGGTATACTTGCCCTTCCCCCATCTATACTGCATTTTACCTACACCCC
>WWET01000118.1:239275-277912 GCA_011038615.1 Limnodynastes dumerilii | reverse complement strand
TTTTTTTTTACAAACAAGGGGAGCAGGAGGGGATTAAGGAACCTTCCCTGCATAACATTTTCCTGTTTTACAAAGGCTCCATAACAGGGCCCAGGCCAGTAATAATGCTACTGCTGGCTCTGGGCTCTGTAATGGTGCCTGGCACACTCACTCCCACACTTCAAGGAGCGAAAGCCTTTCTGAAGATGGAATGAGGAGAAGATAACTCTTGGTATGCAGGGATGAGCTGACCACCTCTGTAAGTATAACCATTCTTATCACAAGGCACTTTAATTAAGACAAGTAGGGCATAGATGTTGTGCTGAAGATCCATTAACCCCTAATAGATCAATTTATACACATAGAGGATAAGGGAACAACCGCACAGACAATTTTATTAGGCAAAATATAACCTATAATATCTGGTGGGTGCTACTTGTAGTGGTTATCAATTGTCAAACAAAAACTCTCCAAAGAAAAAGAGACCAAGTAAACAATTTTTGTAGTGCACATGATATGAATTGCCATAAACAGTATTGTCAATCTACCCGCCCATAGATCAGAAAATTAAAACTTAACTTTTAATTAACCTTCAGTAGATATCTAGTTAAAGTGTATGCTGTGGCAAGACTTTTTTAAGAATAGACACTGTATTTTGGTACTTGATCCATTAGGGGTTAATGCATCTTCGGCACTACTTATATGCTGTACTTGCCTTGCTTTATAATTTATATGCCTTGTATTTACATATAATGCTTATACATAGCACACATGGTCAGCAACTGTTAGCATGGGAAGACACTAACTTTGTTTATTATTATTAATGTTACCTTTGGAATACTATATATTGGTATATATTATAGTGCCAACGACCACCCAGTGACCACCCATTAGAGCGATTGACTTACCTCCTAACTTCTATTTTGTTATTAGTTTTAATGGGCCTGATCCAGACCTACGCCGATGCGCTGTGCTTACTAAAGCACAGCGTATCGGCGTTCACTCCCCCCGACACTCCCCCTGTGCGGGCGTATGGCCCCTTCCTTACGGCACCACTTATATGCTGTACTTGCCTTGCTTTATAATTTATGTGCCTTGTATTTACATATAATGCTTATACATAGCACACATGGTCAGCAACTGTTAGTAGGGGAAGACACTTACTTTGTTTTTTATTATTAATATTACTTTGGAATACTATATATTTGTCCTATTATAGTGCCAGTGACCACCCATTAGTACGACTGACTTACCTCCTAACTTCTATTTTGTTATTAGTTTTAATTCGTTTTTTTGTTTGTTTTTCTTGCTTTTATTAATTTTTTTTGTCTTTTTTTTGTGGCAGTATCAGCACCCTCCCTAATAGTTTAATACAGGCACAATTGAATAAAATAACCAGTGTTACATGTTTCATAGTAATTTTATTCAAGGTTCATATCTATTAATGGATAAATTGTGTTGTTATTATCATGAGGAAAAAATATTATCAAGAAGAGAACAATATTGTAATAGCCAAAGTCGAAGGCCTTTTTAGTAAAATTTGTATTACTTTTTTCCATTATTTATATTATCCTATCATAGTTTTTACTCAATTAATAGATAATAGAGACAAAAATTGACAAAAACATGTAACACAATTCAAATGTATTTTATTCAGGTTTTGTTTCTATTAGCCTATTAGATGTGTATAGGTTTTATTCTGTAGAGGGGTAACCTAGCACTTTAAACCTGTTAGGCACACCCCCAAGGAGGCACAGACATTCCCTAATAGTTTGGATACACCCCCTTTGACAACACATCAACTATAGGGGGAGGGCAAAGAAGTTGCTGTACCCGGGCCCAGAATTCCTCTTGGCGGCCCTGCCTGTTTCCTCTTCACAATGAATAGAAGCATTTTGTTGGATTCCGGGTAAAAATTATTTGCTCTTGCAGAGTCTGACCTCAGGCCTCACCTTCTCCAGGATCTCCTGCAGTTGCTCCCAGTCCCTCACATTGTTAATCAGTGTAGTCTCAGCCCTGAACTGTCTCGCGAGATTGATGATGTAATCAATTTCACAAGACTGTACAAGCTCTGCAGCACTAGGCACACAGCATAGGAATGGGCTGGGCTGTTGTTGAATGCTGATGTAAGCTTTTCTTAGCTTCAATGCATAGTTTAGGATCTGGCCATAGCACAGTCCATTCCTAGGTTGTGCAGGCACCACAGTTGCAAATATCCCCCCCAATGATAGATTATGTGTGGCCAGCAATAAGACATACAGCAGCCTGAGTGACTTGTCTGAGCAGCGATGCAACTGTTTAAGCATTATCTCTGTGCCAAAACTAGGAGGCAACCCGAAAACAGCAAATGGCAGTGTGGCCCAGGGGGCACAAGCCCCCCTGCCCCCCTTACCCAGCCCGCCACTGGGGAAAGGGATCCAGCTTACAAGGGAAATTTTAGGGTTAGACTGTGGGGAGGGGATACAGCTTACAAGGGGGGTCTTAGCGTTAGGCTGTGGAGAGGGGATCCAGTGTAGAAGCAGAGTCTTAAGGTTAGGCTACAGGGAGGGGATGGAGCATAAAAAGGAAGTCTTAAAACCCGGGAATCGGCAAAAACACGGGTATTTGGTGGCAGTGTGAACCGTCATTTCCGGTCGACCCGGGTTGAAGGACCTGGGACTTCGAACTGGCAAAAAAGAAGGGTTATTCCAGGGTCCTACCCGGGAAGAGTGGCAGCGTGAAAGCTTCAGGGTTGTTTTCAACCCGGGTCTTTCATATTGCCTCCCGATTGGTTCAGATTTGTTTACTGTTGCTATGGCAACTATAAAACAATTCTGTTTTTAGCATTGGATAGTTAAAAAAAAAAAAACATTTTATATATATATATAAGTATAGAGCATGCTGATGCTTGTAGTGCTACATGCATCAGCATGCCTTGCTGCACTAAAACCCGGGAATGAGAATGATCGTCAGATTCCAGTGTGATGACATGATGATCAGGTTTTCCTCATCATGCATTACTACAAATGATCATCACCCTGCAATGTACCATTCATAGGGAAGGAGGGGTGGACAAACATATCAATGTACAGTACAAGCATGTTCATGAAAGTGAGCCAAAACAGAAGCCTATTAGTTAGCATAGGAGCACACAGTTTATAACTAAATATTCGCACCAACCCCTTAGTGTAAATTGTGGTAGCATTTAACCTTCCAATCAGTTCATTAAAGGTATTTTTCAAATGTAAAGCATAACCACTATTGCCTTTATACATGTCATCGAAACTGCACAGCCCGTTATGTGTCTGTATAGATTCTGGCGAATTGGTCCAGAGTTGCATTTTTGTTCACATCTGAATCACACTTAACACTCTCATTGGACCGTATTCAGATTACTGGATGTATAGCATATACGTCCAGAGTTTCCAGTTTTCCAGTCTTAAAGACCGCATAGACGCACGCAATCTACGTATGGAAAAGATACAGAGATTACGTAAAAAATGTACTACGCATGCACAGTAGTAAAAAACGGGAAACTCCGGACGTATATGCTATATATACGGTAGTCTGAATACGGTCCATTATTTGTATGAGGCTTTACAAAATGCAGGATACATTCACTTTTATATAGAAAAAGGAAAAATATATACTGCGCTATACCTCGGGAGTAGTAGGCCACAATTTCTATGCACACCATAGCGGTGAAAATATAACTTATAATTCAACAAAATTAAAATATATGATGTATGCCAGTGAATATTTAGGACAATAGAAACAAAATCTTATGGTATAAAATATAAATAGTAACCATGATGAAAAAAGTATGAATACTTTACTTCCCAGGGAAGCAGAAGCAAATCCAATCTGAACATGGCAACAACACTGTAGGTTTAGTGTCATCACATTTAAATATTTCCACCACTTGAGGTTTAATAGCTCCCATGCACATATAGATAATAGCACTTCAGGAAACAAAGCCTAATAATGAAAACTGACAAGGACCCTAATTGGACCCGGATAACTAGAAAATAACAAAAAAGATAACAAAGTCACCTCTTGGTGGTGCATTGCACCTAAATATCCTTAGTCGTAACTTGGAACTTAACGGCTTAGAGGGATAGTGGAATAGAGCTGGGTTAAAGTTCATAAAGAGACTGCAAACACCTGTTTTCTGGTGCTGATGCGCGTTTCGCTTGTGGCTGCATCAAGGCTCAGCTGACAGGCAGTCTTATTTATTTATTTGAGTAGCCAATGAGATTTCACTTATGTCTGCTAGAAACTAACTGTCAGGATGCATTGCGGTGCGGCAGCTCCAGCACATTGCGCCCCGCGTCCTCTTACCTCCATCTCGCCTGCGGCATACTTACCTCTCTTGCAGGCATCGGCTCCTACTCTCTCTGTCCCTCCGGCGGCATTCTGTACTCCATGGCGGCCGCTACAGAGCTCTCCCCGCCTCCCGGCAGCCGCGTCACTGGTTGCTGGGGACGCTGTCTCCTCTGGAGCGTCGGGCTGGCATCAGGCGCTGCATAGCAACCTGGACGCCAGCCTATAGTATCGCAGCGCGCCTTCTCTGCTCCCTCTCCATTCGTCAGCCTCTCTTTAAAAGGCATTTCCACTCAGAGGCTGATGCTGGTTATAGTCTCTGTATTTGCAGTTACTGTGCCCGCTTCTTTATCTCTCTTCTGTGCATTTTTGCTTCTCTTTTCTGATTGTTGAGAGTCCCATCGTTTCCCTGCCCGGTACCTTGCTCCTGCTTACCTACTGTGTTCTTATCTTCTTTTCTCCCACCTTATTGTTCCATCCAATTTGTTATTCACCTTACTTCTGAGATTGTGTCTGGTAACCCCTTAGGGGGTTTTCCGCTGTTTGCCTGAGTGAGTGATCGCCCCCGTTGGTGCAGTGTGTTTAGTCCATCCAGTCTCTCCTTTTTGTCCTTCCGTTCTTGTTATTTGTTATTCGTAGTTTGTTACTGACCACACTCTGCTGGTCAGTCTTTTCCCCATTTCTTCCCTTCTATTATTCTAGCTCTTCTCCCGGGTGTTGCCACTGAGAACCGCGACCTGAGGGTAAACCGTCAGCGCCAGGCAGCTCCTCACCTTCAGAGGCTCTAGTGAAGAACACGGTCCCACTAGACTCCGCGCCTCGGCAGTTCCACCCGCAATGCACTTAAGCTTCACTCCAAGCTTCTGGACTTCATCATTTGGGACAATCTCCTGTACGTCCGGACTCAAGTCCACTTACCCGTGCCTGCTCCTACCCCTGCAACTACCGGGTTAGTACGGTACCATAACATTATAACCAGCCCCAATATAGAAAATAAATACCAGCGTTGCAGTTACCCGCTACAAAATGTATCCCGCAGTATCAGAAGCTGTCAAGGCACTAATCACTCATGTGTCTCACCTAGGACAGATGGTCTAAAACCTGACCACTAAGGTGGAGAACCAAGATCAGGTAATCGCAGCACTCCATGCCAACCCTGTCCAGGCTGAACCTCTCGCTCCAGTCTAAGATGTTAACGCACCCCTTCTGGACTGCTTTTCATTCTACCTACCGTCTTTTCAAGAAAAGTTGTCTCTTATACTTTCAGTTACGGCCAACCACGTCCGGCACGGAAGTCCAGAAGGTAGGACTAATTATATCCCTTCTTCAAGGTGAACCTTAATCTTGGGCCTTCTCTCTAGGTCCAGCGCACCCCGTACGTCAGTCGGTTGACGATTTCTTTGCTACCATGGGAATCATTTATGACGATCCGGATCAGGAGGCATCCGCTGAGGATTCGGTCAATTCGTCAGGGCTGAAGATCTGTTGAAGATGTCGCTGGGGAATTTCGGACCTGGGCAACATGTTGCCAATGGAATGGCCCAGCTCTGCGCTCACAATTCCGCCTAGGGTTGGCAGAACATATTAAGGACGCATTGGTCCAATATCCAGCTTCCGGAACTTTGGAAGATCTAATGAAACTGTCTATTAAGAGCGACAGTCGTTTCAAGGAACGTAACTTTGAAAGGTCCCTTACCTCTCCGGTTGTCCCCACTCCACCACCTCGTGTCTCGTTTGATGATGAAGAGCCCATGCAAATTGTTTTTTTTTCGGTTGTCCAGGATGGAGAAGGAACAGAGACGTAATCTTGGACTCTGTCTATATTGTGGAGGAGAGGCTCATATGGCAGATAAGTGTCCGAAGAAGAGGCCTTCGGGAAACGACTCTTCCAGATGAATGTGGAGGAAATCCATCTGGGCATGAATGTTATCTCATCCTCCAACTCATTACTTCTACCCGTCCTTCTGAAGACCAACACTTCTTCCTACAAACTTCAGGCGTTTGTTGATAGCGGAGAGGCCAGAAACTTCTTGGACCTCAGCACAGCTAAGCTCTGGGGAATTAGGATGTATCCTCTATCTCCACCCATCACAACTTGCAGTCTTAATGGCGTTCCATTCCCTGAAGGACGAATTTCTAAGATTTCAGAACCCCTTCAACTCATGGTGGGGGCCTGTCATTCTAAAACCATTCAGTTCCTAATCTTCTCATCTTCAGCGGCCAAGATAGTTTTGGGCCATCCCTGGCTTTCCAAGCACAATCCAGATATTGATTGGCAGAAGGATGAGATTGTTTGCTGGCGAGACTCCTGTAATTCCTGCCTCACCCTGCCTTTGCGGACTACCTCCATCAACATTTTGTCTCTACAACTTCCCTATCATGACTTCCTGGGTGTATTCTCCAAGGCAGAAGCTGAAAACTCCCTCCTCATCGCCCTTACGACTGCGACATTGACTTGTTGCCATCAGCTGTTTATCCCAAAGGGAGACTATTTTCCCTTTCCATTCCAGAGAGCAAGGCCATGGAAGACTATGTTAAGGAAAACCTGCAAAAAGGATTAATTTGCCCCTCTCGCTCCCCCATGGGGGCTGGGTTCTTTTTTGTCTCGAAAAAAAATTGGCCCTCTCCTTCCCTTCTCTGTTCCCAATCGTCCTTGAACTCACATTTCCATGGATTTCATAACTGAACTTCCCATTTCCTTGGGTTATACTACCATCTGGATAGTTATCGATAGGTTTAGCAAAATGGCTCACTTCATTCCTCTCTCTGGCTTACCTTCTACCAAGATTCTCGCTGAACTTTTTCTCAATCATATCTTCAAATTACATGGATTACCACAGGAAATTGTCTCTGACCGGGGTTCTCAATTTGTGGCTAGGTTCTGGAGAGCCTTCTGCAACCTATTACGCATCAAGCTTTGTTTCTCCTTGGGGTACCATCCCCAGTCTAATGGCCAAACAGAGAGAGTTAACCAAATTCTGTAACAATATCTACGCTGTTTCTCCTCTAATTCTCAGAAAAATTGGGCCAACAATCTACCATTTGCTGAATTCGCCTACAATAATTCTACACATTCGTCTACCAAGGTCTTGCCTTTCTTTTGTCTTTCTGGTTTCCACCCTCGAGCCACATCATTTTTTCTTCCAGAACAATCTCCTGACCCCAACTTGGCACATTCAGTTAACCGTTTCAAATCCCTCTGGAGCAAGATCAGAAAGGCTCTTGTCTTGTCACAGGTTTCCAAAATTAGGGCCGATCAGCATCGCTCCCCGTGTAACTTCAAAGTAGGTGATCGAGTTTGGCTCTCTCTAAGGAACATCTCCCATCTGAGGTGGTTGAGGCCAATACAGTAGAACAATTTAAACATGCTTGGGATAAATATAAGGTTATCCTAAATTGAAACCCAAATTGAGGGTAAATAGGGTCTAGGGTCAGTATAGTTTTCAATAAACAAATGGGCAGACTAGATGGGCCATGTGGCTCTTATCTGCCGTCACTTTCTATGTTTCTATGTATGTTTCCCCATTTAATTATTCTTGAAAATTGGTTACAACTTCTGTTTGCTTGATACTTATGACTTATGTGCATAAATGTAATTGTATCCCTGATTCCTTTGATAAACAATGTGACAAGAAAATAAACAACATAATGACATGCACCTAAATCCTACTACAAAGGCTTAGTAGACAAGTTAGCACAATTCTTATATATAATAAATAAAATAAATATTAAAACATATTTTTATACAGATGATAGTAAGTAAAGCTATCAGAGAACATTTTGTGAGTGATGCCTGTATTGTTTATAATTTGATCCAATGCCTATAAGGGCACAGATGTTCTATATGACAAAGTAAATATGGGCATATGATTTCTATTTGGACATGCTTGTGTTTCCTATATTTCCATATCATACCTCCCAAAAGTAAAAATGCATGAAATTGGGACATAATGTACTTTGCCCTTGATCTTCCTAAGGATTTCAGTATTGTCCACTTTTGATTTGTAAGTTAAAATAGTTAGGAGTTATACCCCTATGCCATGTCTACATATGGACACACACAAGGCAAACACTTGTGAGTTTGGTCCTATGAATACATTTTATTTTGAGTGTTGACTACATAAAAGTTGTATTGCAAGGTCATTGTGTACTACTTGGTAGTGAACCAAATATTTACTATAAATATATATATATTGACTAATCTCTTATTTCTCCATGGATTGCAGATTAATAAGGAGTTATTATACTTGAAGGATTACCAGTATAGTTTTAATATTGAAAATTATAGCAATTATTTATCATTTGTTTATGGACAGTGGTGTTTGTTTGTCAACTTTTTGCTTACACTTTTCAGAAACAATATATTTTATATACTAAAATGGGGTAAAAATGATTTCCAGTGAAGCATTAGCAGAGACAAAAGGCTGTGTTCTGGAAATAATTCTTGTTTCAGTGCCATCATATTGCTTTTTTCACCACTGAAACTGACTTGTTTAGATAAGTCATTAGAGTATGTGAGCAGGGGGCAGGTAATGCAATTGGAGTGGTAATAAATTGTCTGTAAGGTCCACCAGTTACATAGTCTCTTCCCGATCACTATGCACCTTACACTTATGTGACTTTTGCAATTAATTTCTTGATACGTAGAAAAAAAAACTAAAGACAACATTATTACTTCAAAAGGTGCAGGAGACAAAAAAGCCTGGGGCCAAGCAAGCCTCACTAAATTCTCATTTCCCATCTCGTCGGAGGATTCCTATAATGAGATCTAGGTTTCTCTGTAGGATTCTGTAATTGATAATATAATAAGTACTGCTAGTATATTTTCATTAGCATATTGTGTTGCACAGTCATCTTTGCTGACGATTGACAGGTGTATAGGAGACTCCTCTTGAAAATGAGAATCAATGAAGCTGAAAATTGGGATGCTTTCTACCTAAATTAAAAGAACTCTATGAGCACTTCTCTTTATTGTGTAACAACAAATATGTCAATAGACTGAATGCCAATAGTTACTGTCTGTTGCTCATTTCTCTGGCAAAGTATAAGCGAAATGTCAGTGTTGTACCTCTCCGAAGTATGGAAGTAATTTGTAAAGGATTTCACCTTAAAATGCCTTTTTGCACAATGCACCTGGATGAGCAATATTAGGTTAGAGACACTCCAAGGGCCAGATTTACTAAGTGGAAATGTTGGCCATAGCAACCAATCAGATTCTAGCTGACATTTTCTAGTATGTAATATTAAAATGAGAGCTAGATCTGATTGGTTGTCAGGGCAACATTTGCATTTTTACTTTTCCGCAGATTAGTAAATCTGGCCCCAAATCATAAATTCTAAATGCCTGAAGTTCAGTACCACCTATGTATTTTACTTTTATCCTAAATATTGTTCCGTTTAGCTCCATATAGGACTTGAAGTAGAGAAAATATGTTCATTGTAGCTAGTTTGTGTGTGTGTGTGTGTGTGTCCTTCTCTGTTAAAGTGCAAAATCTCTATTACTGAAGGTTAAAGATGAGAAACAAACATTACAATCACTATACTAGTATTAATCTGAATTCCTATCCATTGAGGAAGGGGCATGTCAAAAGAACCACAATATATTTACTATTTACAAATAGCACCACAACTCTAAAGATGCTGTTGCTTGTTCACTGTGCAGAGAGCCATTTTCTGCACCTATGAGATTATTATGGACATGGTGACATGGACTTCCCCTGCCAGTGACTGCTGCATGCTTGTTAAACCCCTAGTGACTGATGCTCTTAAATTCCATGCTCTTCTGCCTTGTTACTGTTAAATTATCACCCTGAAACCCATTTGTATGTATCATATAAGAAAAGCTGAGTGCCACACAGGCATGAGGGACCATAAATGGCTGACTGAGTCTCACCCCACATTTGTCAAAATGTAGTTAATGTTTTTTCTAGAACATACATACACACTGATTGGGTGGTGGGGGTGTCTTCATCAATGACCAAGGTCGTCACTTTAAGATTCCTGAAGTGACATGCCACCTGTTTCTACCTTAAAATTTATAACCAGTTCAATATAGTGAATTCCAATTAATAAACCTGTGTTCCCTTTTTAAACCCACCTTAGTTGTCCGTGTCTATATTTCAGTTTGCATGTTGAGGGAGGGAAAGGTTTCAATCTTTGATCGTTTATAATTTTTAATTGTGAATTTTTTTTATTGTTTCTATATTGAGTATTTATTTACCTTTTAAGCATTAAGCTGCTGCAAAGATGAATGCAGCACAGGGCATATCTGTAAGCACCACCATCCAAGTAAAAGCCACAACAAATTTTCATCGCCCATTAACCTCCTCCATAAAGACTTGTGCACAGTACCACCACATGGACGAGTTTTTGCCTTTCTCAAGACCAGCCTTCTTTACTCCACTCCAGACTGGCACTAACTACTTATCCATCAGGCAAAGTGGAGTCTTACTTAAAATCAGTTCCTCATTATTATGCCAAGTATTTCAGCAGGGGACAACTTTCCCCAAACAAAATCCCACTCCCCGTTCATATGAGCTTGCTTGTGTCTGCTTTTTGCCACGAAAGACGAGGGGCCAGATTTACTAAGCTGCGGGAAAGGAAAAGTGGAGATGTTGCCCATAGCAACCAATCAGATTCTAGCTCTCACTTTCCTATTTCATACTAGAGAATGTCAGCTAAAATCTAATTGGTTGCCATGGGCAACATTTCCACTTTTCCTCTCCCACAGCTTAGTAAATATGGCCCTAGGTAACTAATAACCCAGACCAACCACCAGACTAACCTAACCCCTCTAAACAACTATATAATTCCTGGTGATACATGTGCAACACAGCACATTGCAACTCTGTGTGTCACATCACCAGACCTCCAAGTGGATCCATAAGCTGTGCTACTGCCCCAGTCTCCTTCACTTTACTTCATCACCCACAGCACTTTTACCGAGTGTTTTCCTATTCATTGTCAGATCACACTAACTTTCTCCTGGGACACATTGCATGCATCACCCACAAATCCTCATTAAAGCCTATAATTCAGTCTTTGCCATCCACAGTACCGAGATATTTTCCTCCCAAATGCATCATCTGTTCAAATGAGGAACCCTAACCATCACTACTACCCACCATGGCAGACCACGTGTGCAAAGCAACATCAACTCCGGGCCAAGATCGATTTGATGATTATACCTAGGTGGCCTATTTATTAGGAGAAAAACCTGTAGGCAAATTCCCCCTTTGCACCTACAAAATGCCAAGCCTAGATCCCTGCACAACCACCGAAAAAAATATAGGGGGAGTGGCAAAACATTTACACCATTACTCATTCAAGCAGCACCAGTATCATCATCACAGGGCATCCTAAGATACGACTGATATGAAGTCGGCTTCCAAAGACCCAGGTCCGTAATGTCTGATACAGACAGACAATCGTCCTCAGCAGACGTTGCTTCCCCAACCTGAAATGAATGAGTGCGTGTAGCTGTTTTCCCTGCAAGCACCTGGCTACACCTGTGAAAGACATCTTTAAGGAGATACATAGTTAGTTGAGTGCTATTCACATGTGAATGTTTAAGAACTGCATTCGGCAGCCAAAGCTTCTTATATTCTTCACAAAGATTATCTGTTGCCAAGAATATCTCAGAACTAGGTACCCTTTCATTCCTCCTTGTTATTTTATATAACCAAGTCAAAGTAATAATAAAGGAGCAAAGTTTTTGGAAAGAGCAGACAAAAATGTTCTTTCCTCAACATGGACAATTTCAAATACATTAGAACTTTAAATGACTCTGGTATATTTAGTACTCCTAAGACACACATTGGACCAGATTTACTAAGCTGCGCTTTTGAAAAAGTGGAGATGTTGCCTATAGCAACCAAACAGATTCTAGCTCTCTTTTTATATACTAGAGAATGTCAGCTAAAATCTGATTGGTTGCTATGGGCAACATCTCCACTTTTCCAAACCCGCAGCTTAGTAAATCTGGCCCATTGTCTGAAAAAGATATTGCATTATTCCAAATGCTAGCATACCAGAACAAAGTTGCGTAATTATCCTTTCTCCATGTAGATAAGCTTAATGGCCCAGATCCTAACCTACGCACGCTAGTGTATTTATTTTTTATTTAGGAGATTTCAACCCCTTTAGGAGTCACGATCTCTGCCCGAGCGCCTCAATGGCACAGTTCAATAAGTTGAGGGTTAATGTCTCCTCGCAGAGTATGGCAATAGGGAGCTCCCTTCCAGATGATATAAAAAGTATGAGCCAGATGGTGAGTCGATGGTTCAAAAGTACAAGGTGCAAAGATAAGTCTATAGCAAGTTTGAAGTAGCAAAATGAATCTGGCCACTCCTGCATTACAGTTACACACACATAACTGCATTACACACATAGCAGCAGAAGCCAATCAGATAGTAGCATAATGACATCAGCTATTGGCTGATTGGTTAATTGTCAGGCACCAGGGGAAAACTTTGAAAAATTATTCTGTGCAGAGGTCCCAGAGAATTATCTCCTGTAACCGATTGCCACCCTGTGATTACAGGGGGATGAGCACTTCAGCTCAACTTTTTTCCGTTGTGGCAAGAAATGAATCCATATAACTGGAAGAAATATTGGTTTCTCAATCACTGGACTTATCTTTTCCAAACCCCACTGTCCCCATCTTTCTTATACATCAAAGTTCTGAAAATCAACAAGTGGAAAACTTCTCCAATAGGATGGATTTCTTAGCACTGTTGTCCTGTTAAAAGATATCACTTACATGTCATTTAATCACCTTTTAACTAAATGTTTTATGAATAGGGGATGAGTTTGATTTCTGGACTAGGCCTTATCTGTATGGAGTTTGCATGTTCTCCCCACATCTGCTATGGGTTTCTGCTCATACTCCAAAAATAAGCTGGTAGGTTACTTGGCTGCTGAATAAATTAACCCTAGTCTGGGTGTGTCTGTTTGTGTTAGGGAACTTAGAATGTATCTACAATGGTGCAGGGACTGATGTGAATGTGAAATTTTCTATGTAAAGTGCTGCATAATTTGATGGCGCTATATAAAAAAAACTGTTAATAAATAAATAAATTGTGCACTATGTTGGCATTTTACAACAGAACAAAATACAAGGGATAATTTAGGCAGCTAACACTTGAGTGAGGTTCTACTCTTTATAACAGAGCTCTGATAGGAGTTTGTCTACGGACTATGGAGCTGGTAAGTAAGGACCTAAAAATTTACTTGCTAAAACATTTGTTTGAGGTGTAGTGTTGTAAAATATAGTGAAATGTTAAGGTAGCTGTATGTTAACTAGAACTCAGACCCAGGATTTTTACTATAAACTTATACGACCAGCATGATTTGAACCAGTGGAATATCTGCCTGCTTAACGTTTCCATTACAAAATAATACTGGCGTAAAGGAGAAAAAAAGGACTGCAGGGCCCAATCTCCATTGCCATCTCAGGCAAGTGACAATGTTATGCCTCTAAATATTTAAGCAAAAAGATATGACTGTGTTATGTCTTTGTGTTAGACTTGAAATATCGCTGATATTTTGACTCATGGCTGTAGTACCTCAATACGGCCAGAGGTTCTGTTCTATGCAGGTCTCTTGTTCTTCAGTAATAGAAGTCAGCCCCCATCAGCACCTGTGACCTGCCTGTGGATCATTGCTTCATTGAACTCTGTTTCTGACAGTTATAACATGCATAATGCAGTGCTTTGCTTGTACCAATATTTCCTTGCAATAGTACTTCTCTCTTTTTAAGCACAACAGCTACAGTATATAGTTACATAAATAACTGTATATCTATAGTAACATCGGTTGTGGTTTTTTGAAAGGGCCAATTTCGAGACCACATTTCAGAGGATGGATCTACTAATAAACTTCCTGCCCCAACACAGACAGACACCTATCCCTATTTTCCAAACACCAACTAATTCTTCCCTTATACTAATTCTTACCCTAAACCTCCCTTCCCTACAGCCTCACCCTAAGTCTCCTTTCCCTGCAGCCTAACAGTAAGACTCCCTTCCCCGCAGCTTAACCCTAAGACTCCCCTAACTGCAGCCTGACCCTAAGTCTCCCATTATAGACTTCATCCCCTCCCCACAACCTAACCCTAAATCTCCCCTTTTCACATCCATCCCCTCCCCTCCACTAGCCTGACCGGTCATTTGAGAAGTATTAGAGAAGGATTTGGGAAGTGACGGTTCTGCCACAGGATTTCGAAATAGGGGCATATTCTAAATTAATCACAGCCGAAAATTAACTGTCAGCTGTGGGTAAATTTAAAATGGTTGTTCATAGCAGAAAATGGAACCCAGTCACAGCTATTTGCTACATAAATATATTTCCATTCAGAGCTGAAAGGAGAGGGGTATGTCTCTTCACATTCTGGAACACATCATGAGTTCAGACATAGGAAGGGACAGCTGAGACCAGAGGTGTACCTACCTCATGGCCAGATTGCACTTGCTAAGAAAGCCAGCCAAAGAGGGGGTGCTGCCTCCTTCGACCAGAGAGTAGATCACATAGCAATGTCACTGAGACTGCAGAATACAGCCCAGAAGAAGTATCAGCATCGGAGGTAATCAGCTAAAGTCAGGAGTCCAGGACCTTTCTAGTGACGAACATATGACCAGCTCTCCTTTAGTCAGCGTTTCTTGTCTCTGCGGTGCTGCTGATTCTGAGACAAGTGTGTGTCTGTGTCTGTGCAGTGTTTGTGTGTCTGTGTATATTATAGGGTGCAATGGGTGTCTGTGTGTATTACAGGGTGCAGTGTGTGTGTGTGTGTGTGTCTGTGTATATTACAGGGTATAGTGTGTGTATGTGTATTACAGGATGCAGTGTGTGTGTCTGTGTATATGTATTACAGGGTGCAGTGTGTGTGTCTGTGTGTATAACAGGATGCAGTGTGTGTGTCTGTGTGTATGTATTATAGGGTGCAGTGTGTGTGTCTGTGTGTATGACAGGGGGTGCAGTGTGTATATCTGTGTGTATTACAGGGTGTAGTGTGTGTGTCTCTGTGTATTACAGGGTGCAGTATGTGTCATTTACATAGGGTGAAATTATGATTGCCATTCAAGAGATGACTATTGCCATTCAAACATCAGAGTGCTGGGCATTCTCATTAAACTGATTGGTGCATGGTTGGAGTCATCCACCAATTAAAATATAGGTGAAAAATTGTCTCCAGGAGTGGCAGGTAATAACAGGTAAGACATCTGGGGTTGAATTATTAATAGGGATGTGGGTAGTATGATCTGGGCTAGATTTTTAGTATAAAGGTGGGTGCTTTGTCTGGGCTTCTCATATTTTATTAAATGTGCATTCTCTGTGCTGACTTCAAGAATGGTCAAGGATTCTTCTTATCACCCACAGTTTTGAAGTCATGCCCTCTTCAAGAGCCAATATGACCCATTCATAGAGCATTTAGGCATGCTTTTATTGGCTGCTCCCGGCAGCTGGGTCAAATGTGTCTGGCAGTGCAAGGGTCATTCTTTGGATTATATGGCGCTTTGCGGTTTGGTCCACATTTGTTGAACATCAGCATTGGACTATAAAATAGCCTGACCGACTGTCACTTTTGGCCTCATAAGGAGTTGTGAATGCTGCACTGTGCTTCTCTGCTGCTTTCAGCGATGCCTAGAAGGTATGTTAACTCCCCAGACTTGTTTTGCTACATTTGTGGTTACTTTTAAACAACAGAAACTCTGTTTGACTCTCGCCCTGAAGCAGTGCTATATATGAACATTACTTTGGATTCAAAGTTGATGACCAATACAAAGACTGGGTCCCTCATCTTTGCTGTGTCACCTGTGTCAGACTCCTAACAGGTTGATCAAAGGGTTCTTGCCACATGAATTTCATTGTTCCAATGCTTTGGGGAGACTCAAAGTCCACGGCACAGACTGCTACTTTTGCCTGACGAACATTTCAACCAATTTTAAGTTAAAGCACACACCGTTACACTCCCCCAACACTCCCGCTGCTATATCGTAATTACACTGGGTTACGCCGGCTGAAGGCTACCCTAAGTTCAGCTGGCGTAACCCAGTGTAACTACACTGGGACGGCTGCGTTAGTACGCTAACGCCGCCCTCCCAGCCTCATTACCCTCCCCCCGCCTACCTGTACTAACCTCAGCGTAGTAACGTTGGGGGATGCCCCCTCCAGCGTTACTACGCTGAAGCTACGGACGCCCGATCCACGATCAGGTGTTTCCGTAGCAATGCCGGGCAACATCTGCCCGGCGCATGTACAGATCGGCTTTTAAGCCGATCTTACGCTGCTGGCTGGCGTTTTAACGCCAGCCAGCGTAGGTCTGGATCAGGCCCAATAACACTAAAATATGTGTTTTTAGACAGAGGGTATAGTGACTTTAAGTATTTATTTGCCCTTAAAGATGGACTTGTCTTTTCCCTTGATGTACAGTCTGTTTTGTAGACTACGAGCACAAAGTGAAAGATTGGCGCCTGTTAATTTATTTCTCTAGAGTGAGCTTGAAAGCTGTGATACTCTCAGTAGCACTAGCTCATGCTTATGCTTTTTAGGGGGGAGTTTAATCAGAGCCTTGTATTCACTGGAGCCTCTGAAGGTGGGGACAGGGTTGGGTTGGCTGCAGAACTCTAGCAGGTCGCGGCCCTCAGCGAACAACTCCTATGAATGCAGGTAAGAGGCAATAAGTAACATGAGAAAGAGAAAACCAGTGACAAAAATAAAAACAAACACCAAAATAGTCAGTGAGACTGACAGGGGCAAATCACTCACAGTATCAAGAGGGCACTCAAAAATCATAAATAAAAATAACCAAAAGGCAGTAAGACAGCAGCAGTCTAGCAAACTCTATAGTTGGGAGCACACTTATCAGCTGTTAGCTATTTACAGGTACCTTTGACCAATCAACACCCAGTGGTCTTGGCACCAATGAAGAAAAATGCCTGGCATCCTGGCTGCTAGGCAACACCAGGATGCCAGTGACGGCGCCATAGAAGAAGTGGAGGAGCGGCATGGGCCTGGCACGGAAGTACACGCTGTCAGAGGTATAAGGAAACACATAGAAACATGAAACTCCTGCTGGACAATATCAGATATGAAGAACACCAATAGCATGTCTGTGGTGAATTAAGTTATTTAGTTCCTGCTGGGACTGCAACTTGGGACCGCAGAGATCAGGTAAACCATTATGTTCAGAAGCAGTGGCCAAAGCGAATGTCACAAATCCTCGAGGGTGAAGAATGTTGTCATTGCCCCACTTGTTCATCCAGAGAAAGTCTATATGCCTCCTCTCCATATAAAACTGGGTCTTGCCAAGAAGTTAATCAAAGCGCTGGGTCAGTGAGGCAAAATTCAAAGTGGTAATCTTTGTAGGTCTTCAAATAAAAGAACTAATGCTTGATGGAATCTTGTTAACCAAACTGCATTAGAGGTGCTTAAAAGCATTTACCACAACTTCTTAGTGAACCATAAGGCAGACAAATACAAGGAGCAGATAGACATTCTCTTAAAATCTTCCAAGACCATGGGGTGTAACATGCTCTGAAAGTTCACTACTTTGACTCACACCTGGACTTCTTCCCAGCCAATCTTGGGAGAGTCAGCGATGAACATGGTGAATGGTTCCACCAGGACATTTCCATAATGGAAAAGTGGTACCACAGCAAGTGGAAATGGAGTCCAAGTATGCTGGTTGACTCCTGTTGGACACTTAAAAGTTATGTTCCTGATATAAGTCACAGCAGAAAATGTGTTTAAGTACGTTTACTATGTCTATGTTGCAAATAAACGTAAGAGATGACAATGTCCATGAATTAATTTATACCACCCATGTAACACACACAAATAGCTTTGCTGAATAATAGACAATCAGGCCTCTCCTTGGTATAACAGAAATTCATTCTTGCCTCGAGGCATGCTTACAAACAAAGACAAAAATATTTGCTGCTAGTGTCCATGAAAAACATAGTAGGAGATGTCAAGGTCATTGTCCAAAATAAAGAAGAAACATTAAATTGACAATCCCTTGGAGAGCGTTGTAGAAATGATTATCCAATTAGCTGCAGTGTCCAAATTGAGCATCTCTCTAAGGGATGGGTCCAACCCTCTGATAATATTCAGTAGTTCTCTATGAACTTGTACAAGGTAATTCAGCTCCAAACATTTTTCTCGTCAATGCTAATTATAGCAATGCATCTAACTGCCTCTTACAAAATGCATGAAGCCTTTAGGATGCCTCATTATAATAAGATATAATCTTTGCCTAAACCTATTTCGGCCCTGCTATAACCAAACACCTCCAGTCAGCCCAATGAAAAAATAAAAACATTTGCCTATGAATTGAAAGTGCTTTTATTCTTTATATAACTTTTTAAAGTAAGTATTTGGGCTATGGGGGTATATACAGTGGGGTAGAAAACTGTAGTGAGCAACAAGTAATAGATTATAGAGAAGGCAATAGAAAGTATAAGTTATAAAAAAAAAACTCTGACCTAAGCTGACCTCATGTTCAATGGAAAGAATGACATAAAAGACATGATCCAGAGCTGCACATCCGTCTTTTTTTCATGTGGAAGCACAGCAGAATTTCACACTGTGAATGCTCAGAAAAGGTTCTGAACGAGAACGGCAGCCACAGTGCTACCCTTGCATCTGTCTCCACATCCTTGTGCTGTGCGCTTGAAGAGCAGAATGTTCAATGATATTAAAATAAGAAAAGGGGCATTTCAATCATTTTAATAGGTGTAGTAGCTGTGTAAGGTACCTTCGCTTCTGTGAAACTCTTACACCATATCAGAGGATAGACACAGGTCATTTTCAATGGGGAAATGGCCACATTTCAAATAAAAACTGTGATGTTCACATTGTTAACATTTTTTTCTGAAATTTTATGAATGAATCAACGATTTCAATACATTTCTGCAGATAAAGTAAAGTATTTTTTATGTAATAATAGCAGGGTAATACCACTACTATGAATATTTTTAAGGAGGGATTTAATAGTAGTAAATGTTTAAAAAAAAAAAAAATCGCCCATTTGCAACATAGGAAAGTGGCATAGGCTTTCCTTTATTTATGTATTGAATCAGATCATGCAGATCATGGAAATGAAACATACATAGAAGCAAAGATTGCAGATAAGAGCCACTTGGTCCATCTATTCTGTGTATTTCTTTTAAACAATACAGACTCTAAAGCCTATTTGACCCTCACTTTTTTTATGATTTAGGCTATCCTTATGATTATCCCAAACAAATTTAAATAGTTCTACAGTGATAGCCTCTACCATCTCAGATGAAAGGCTATTCCCCTTTTAAATTGCGCTTTCAGTGATGTATTGTTTCCTCTAGGTTCTAATAATTCTCTTTCTTTAAAAAATGCCATGCTCTTATATCATGTTAAACCCCTTGATATATTTGAAATCATATGCACCATTTTCCTTCCCTGCTCCTTTTCATCCAGGCACAGGTGGGGCCCCACAAACAGGGCTGCCAAGGGGAGGGTGGAGGACTAATTACATTTGGGTCATATATCATTTATTTTTAGCAGCTGACAGGGGTGCTCTTTTAGAGTAGCTGTTTTGGAGACTTGGGGACCTCTGCTGGGGGTGAGGTTTAAATTTAAAAATACATGATATATGACCCAAAGCTGGGACACAGCAGTAAAGTTAGGACCACCAAAACAGAGAAGCCTTGTAAGTGGCTGGTGGTTTATCATATATTTGCAAAAGTGTGTAACAAATCTCTCTGACTTTTATTTCAAAGATAGAGGGCCGTATGCAGAGCTCCGGCCGCATATGCAAGATTACCGATATGTTCTACTGCGCATGAGCAGTAAGTCTGTAACGTATTCTACGTTACTTGTTGCAACGTAGATTGCATATACGTGGTATTAAGGACCACGTATACGCAATCTACGTTGCAACAAGTAACATAGATTACATTACAGAATTACTGCGCATGCGTAGTAGAATATAACAGTAAACTTATATTCATATTATTGCATATGCGGCCGGAGCTCTGCATACGGCCCAGAATGTCATGGTTTGTTGCTGGTTGCGGGGTGCCTATTTTATATATATAGATAGTGTAGTTGGTGGGGCTTTGGTATCCACTCTAAACTAGGTTTGGATTCAAGGTGTTAAAGTACAGACACAAGACCACATGAAACAATGTACTTTTATTTATAATACAAGACATATACATAACACAACATTAAAAACACAGACTAGCCGGTATTGCGATACAACCCACAACTTCCCCTCTCTGGCTATAAGCCCAGAATCTGACTAAATATGCCAGTTACTACATCCCATGCATCATATAGGAAAGGAAAGACTTTTAATATCTGTTAATGAAACTAATACAACATCTGATAAGAAATATCTGACCTGTCCAGATAACATGCACTGTTCACCCCTGGAAAGGACACACTACTTTGAATGCCGTCAGGCCCATTTATATTATCATCGGAGTATGACAATCTCCGGTCCTGAACTTATATCTGTCGACTGTCCCTCAACACACACCACTAACGGTATCATGGACATGCTTTGCTAACTACCGTGGCTAGTATCTGACTCCTACTCTAAATCTAGTTACTACCTGCTTCCACAGGGATCAACAGCATTCAAAGTATGTCTCCATGTGCTACTTCAATAGCTATAAACAGTAACACAGACTACCTAAAATAGTCTCTGGCAATCTTATAACAGTAATAAGATAATCATATACTTAACTTCCGCTATGTTTCCAATAAAAGATGCAAGAAGGTCCACCCAAGAGGCTATGGGATCTATACCATCAGTGAGCAGACCTTCCGTATCAGTGTTCATAAAGTGTGCCCATGCCCTTCCTCATTGTTTTAAAAGTGAAAGGAGAAAAGGCTTAAAAGTGAACTCTCTATAATATATTGTGAGAAGTCAATACCTCAGAAAAGACTTTAAAGTACTATGCTCCTCCATTTGAGAGATATTTAGAAAGTGTTCAAAGTTATAATATAAACTGTTAATGGACAATCTTTATTGAAAAACAGTGTCAATAATAGGAACTATTTTGTGAATAAGTTTTACTAACAAGAATGTGTTTTGCTGAATGTATGCATGATTAATTACTTTAACGTTCAACTGTCGTAAATCAAATGTAAAGTTAATATTTCTCACTGTGATTGGTTCCCAATGTAGTGTTGATATTTAGCACTGTGATTAGTGTTTCTATAGAAATAAGCTTTGTTAATTCATATACAGTCAGGTCCATAAATATTGGGACATCAACACAATTCTCATATTTTGGGCTCTATACACCACCACAATGGATTTGAAATGAAACAAACAAGAATGTGCTTTAACAGCAGACTTTCAGCTTTAATTTGAGGGTATTTACATCCATATCAGGTGAACGGTGTAGGAATTACAATGGTTTCTATATGTGCCTCCCACTTTTTAAGTGGGAGGCCAGTTTAACAGCAGTACTTGCAACACATGAAACATAAAAATCACTAAAGTATAACCACTTATTTTCCACCGACCTCTGGTCAAAGAAAAGAGGTTGGTGACTATACATTTGTGCCACTTCGTGGCGGCACAGATGTATTTATGCTAATCAACTGGGTGGGGGGCCCAGAAATCCTCTTTACAGCCCTGCCCATAAACAATGGCTGCTCTTGCCGCTGACACTATAATTAAGGCTCTGTATCCACAGAGGGGATTGAAGGGTTGGATTTTCAACCTTAGTGCCCACTAAAGCAGGGCCATTGCTAGGTCTCCAGATACCCTAGGCAAAGCTTAAGTCCGTCACACCCCCTTCCCACCCGTTCACTTGTAGTGCTTCAAGGGCACATGGGAGCAGGGGTGGATTGGGAAATGAAAGTGGCCCTGGAAAAAAAATCTTAAAGTGGCCTCGGGGGTGGGGCCAAATCAACTGTAGGTGGGGCCAACACAAAGTGGGCAGGCTTACCAATTATTGATACCCACAAAAAATATAGTGAAGTATCGACTCACCGTTTTGCAGTCATCTGTCTTTGGATGACTTGCTAGCAGTTCTTGACGTGTTGAAAGCTGTTCGGGAAATGTTGATTGAAAATCTTCTCCTCTTGATTGAAGATGCTGCTCCTCTTGATATTAGATGCTGTTCAGCCTCTACTGGCTCTTGACATGACGTCCTCCTGCTTCCTGTTCTGGGGTGCCACTGCTAATGATCATTCGATCACTAGAGGTCCCCCTTTTATAGTGTATACTGTCCACAAATAAAACAAATCTGTCACACACTGAGGTTGGGCAGAGCACCACCACAGTATAGCAGTGCCCCTATACAGTACACAGCCCCATGTCACACAGCACCGCAGACAAACCCCCAGTAACCTCATCGTATGTCTCCAGCCCCTTAGTATCCCCCATTATATGTCTCCAGCAACCCAGTATCACCCATCATGTCTCCAGACCCCCAGAATCCCCCATCATGTCTCCTGTCATCCCAGTATTCCCTTCATGTGTCCAGCTCACCCCAGTATTTATTTTATGTGTCCAGCTCCCCCCCAGTATTCTCATCCTGTGTCCAGATATCCCTCCCAGCAAAACCCCATTGTGTCCAGCCCCCTCCCCCCAGCAAAACTCCGTCATGTGTCCAGCTCCTCCCCCAGCAAAACCCCATCATGTTTCCAGCTCCTGGTCTAGTGCCTGCCCCTTTTATTAATTCAGCCATCCATATGTCGGCCCCCTATTATTTCTCCAAATAGCTGTATGTCCGCCCCATTAATTATTTGTCCAGCCTCCATATGTTTGCCCCTTTATTATTTGTCCAGCCTCCATATGCCTGCCCCTTTATTATTTATCCAGCCTCCATATGTCTGCCCCTTTATTATTTGTCCAGCTTTCATATGTCTGCCCCTTTATTATTTATCCAGCCTTTAGTTCCTGGAATGTGGGTGGAATTAATTCCCCCATCAAAAGGAAAAAAATCCTTATGTATTTAAATCAATCAAAGATTGATGTAGCGATGCTTCAAGAATCCCATTTGTTGCCAGAAGAAGTTGTCAAGCTCAGCATATTGGGCTATAAAGTACTAAGATCCGCATCCTACTCATCAAAAGCTAGGGGAGTGGTAACACTCATACAGAAACACATTATCTATGAGGTGCATTCCAAGGTGGTAGATGCAATAGGTAGATACACAATAACAGAAATCTCTATTGATAAACTCCGGTTAACCCTATGTAATCTATACGCCCCAAACAAGAGGCAAAAACTCTTTTACCACCGCTTGCTAGCCACATTGCACACCAGTAACTTGAACTCCTTAATCATAGGGGGGGATTTTAACCAACTCATGTCAATGCAAATAGATAAGCAATGTAGTTCCCGCCCACGTAAAATTAAGCCAGTTAATAAAAAGTCAGGTATTCACGCCTTTGTAAAACAATTACTATTACAAGATATCTGGAGAACCAGGGATCCACTTGATCATGAATGCACTTGTTTTTAAGCGGCACATGGCACCCTGTCGTGCCTAGATTATATCTTTGCCTCTGGTAGGTTGCTTTTCCAAAACAATAAATGCAAAAATTGAACCGATCTGCCTATCAGATCATGCTCTGATCTGGACAAAATTATTGATAGGAGTGGATATGGGTCCATGCAGGCAATGGAGGTTTCCCAGTTACCTTTTTAACTCCATCAAATTCAGAAACATGCTCGAGGCGCAGTGGGTAACTTACTCCCAAATCAATAAAGTACAACGTTCAGATCCCTTTTTGTTTTGGCAGGCCGCAAAAGCGGTCCTTCAAAGAGAAATTATCTCCTATACTAAGCAACATCATTGTTAGCTGACTGACCTTAAAGCTCAGACAGACCTCACCGATGCTTACCAAGCGTTCAAGGCAACACCCAACCCCGTGACCAAGTCGAAATATATGGCAAAATGCAAACGCACTTTGACGAATTGGTAAGACAACTAGGTGACAGATACTCCTTGCAGGGAAAATATAAATTTTATAAGTATGGGAATAAAACGGGTAAATTATTGTCCAATTTATTAAAAGGTACCAGGAAATATAATAACATTGGCCTTTTACGTAAAGAAGATGGGACAAAAGTCCATAAAGGATCAGAAATATCTAAGGTCCTACAAGAATTATATGCAAAGCTGTATTCCCAAGAATAGACCGGACCGGACAAATAAGGCAAGTTTTTGGAATGATTTACAAAACTCCACAAATATCAGCCATTCAGAGAAATAAATTGACAGCCCCAATCTCTGCCGAGGAAATAGCCAAAACTATTTCTAAACTTAAACCATTGAAAGCCCCAGGACCAGATGGTTTTGGTACAGAATTTTATAAAATTCTAAAGGAAAAAATTAGCCCCTCCCTACAGGATGTCTACATGTCTACAATAAGATCTTGACCACGAATTGCCTACCACTGTATTTCAACTCAGCAGTGGTCAAGGTACTTTCAAACCTGATTGGGATCCAGAATTAGCCAACTCATACAGGCCAATCTTGCTGAATACAGATTATAAAATACTAACAAAAATTTTAGCGGATAGGTTGAAGACAATCCTACCCAGCATAAAGACCAAACGGGGTTCATATGGGGCCGACATTTGGTCTTAAATATCCGTAAAGTTATAGCAATCCTTCAGGAAGTAGAAATTGCAAAAAACAGGGAACATAGCTTGCTACTTTCATTGGACACTGAAAAAGCCTTTGACCTGGTCACGTGGGAACATTTACTGGACTGCTTGCGACGCTTTGGTTTCTCTGACCTTTTTTCATCGGCCATACGGACATTATACTCCGACTCCACCTCCCAGATAGCCTGCAATGGATACTTATCTCAATCCTTCCCGATTCAAAGCGGCACTAGGCAGGGGTGCCCCCTGTCCCCGCTCCTATTCGCCATAGCCCTGGAGCCATTGGCCATAGCGCTCAGAAAACAACAACTTTTTTCGGGCATACGGGTGGGAAGCTATGAGGCAAAGGTATCACTCTTCGCCGATGATATGATGCTCTTTGTTTCAGATCCAGAGCGATCTATCCCGGTCATTACAGATATAATTAAGACATTTGGATCCTTTGCAGGATACAAAATACATTTTCAGAAATCTAAAGTTTTGGTATTGTCTGGCGATAGCCAAAATTCATCTTTAAGCCCTGTTCTCCAGACATTTCAGATAGCACGCCAGTTAAATATCTGGGTATCACCATCCGAAAAGACACTCACAACCTCTATAAGGACAATTTTACCCCAGTGTTAAATACAATACAGCATCTGCTGGAGAGTTGGCGATTCTTGAGCCTTTCCCTGTTAGGCAGGATTGCGGTACTCAAAAGCGTTATTTTCCCCAAAATATCGTACATAATTCAAATGCTCCCCATTCATATAAACAAACCAGATATTAAATTTTGTAAGTCATTATTTCTTTTATTATTCTTTTAATTTATTTGGAGGGGGAAAAAACCTAAAATAGCTTTTAATAAGCTAAGACTCCCTAAAAGTGATGGAGGGTTGGGCATACCTGATTTGCTGGCTTTTACTCATGCCATCATTCCTGATTTGCTGGCTGCATGCCGTATCATTTCGATATATATCGGACTGGTTTTTGGGACATAGCTCTTACACTAACCGGGAGATAGAAGAACAGAGGTTTTACCCTTACTCACCGGCAGCTTTATTGTTATGTAGAAAAAAAGACATCCCACAAGACATAATGAGTAATATTTTATTTCAATATGCATATCGCTCATGGTCTTCTATCAATGCATGTCTCAAACGAATCAGCAACAGTAAAATGTATACACCAATTTGGGGCAATCCCTACTTTACCCCTGGCCTGGAAAATGCTTGGTTTCTAGCCTGGAAGGAGAAAGGAATCAAGGCAATTAAAGATGTCTTTGATCCGGGAGGTGAGCTCCTCACCTTCCAAGCCCTTAGGAGCACATTTGACATACCTAATACCCACTTTTTCATGTACTTGCAGGTTCGACACATGGCTCAGAGTCACCCCAAACCCTTTCTGAACCCACAAACACCAGACACACTTGCGCAACTGTAATAGTTTATATCGAGAACTAAATATAAAACTAGGATGTTGCAGGCGGATCTCTTGGTAGACCCCACACATAAACAATGGGACTCCCTAGTTACGGCATGGAGGAGGGATATTCCAGGGGAGCTCAACTATGACACATTGTTCACCCACTTTAAGATTAGGTTGAGATCCCTAAAATCAGCTCACCTGCAGGAAATTCACGTCAAAACAATAAATAGGGCATACATATCGCAACATCAGCGAGCATTCATTATACCAAATGAACCAGTGATCTGCCTAAAATGCAAAAGTCAAGACGCCACCTTCTTTCACAACATGTGGGAGTGTCGCCAGGTAACAAAATTTTGGGACAAACTGGCCCAATTCATTAGCTCTATATTCAAAATATATATCGCCAGAGACCCGCTTGCAATTTTATTTGCAAATTTTAGTAACTGGGAATTGGGACAAAATAAACATTACAGCATCAAACTCCTCACTGTAATAGTAACGGTAGCCAGAGGCTTAATCTTAGCCAATTGGATACAAAAATCCTCCCCAACCCTAGGGGCGGTAAAGACAGTGCTTATACTTTGATAGGAAAGCAACCATGTCGGAACTTGAGGTGTGGGGGGAGAAATTTCAAGACAAGTGGGGCCCGTACATAGAGTACCTAGATATAGAGACTCACAGACGTATATATAAGATCTTCAAGGGCACGAAATGGTATCTTTACAAACAACTTGACTCCCAGAATGCGGGTATGGTTAGCTAGACCACTTGTATAATAACATATAAGTTCGACCCAGCACTCAGAAATAGTTATGTTGCTACTTAAGTCGAAAGATAGATAACCAGGGATTGATCTACCGTTACTGTGCAATTTTCTTTCTTTTTTGTATTTTTTTTTTTCTTTATTGTGCATAGTTTATAATTGTTTGTTATTATTTAATTTTTGATTAATATACGCTGGAGGGGAAAGGTAGAGAATATTTGCATACTCATCATTGTCATTGTCTATACCACCAAGAGAGGAAATATGTCATGTGTTTTTTTTTTTTTCTCTCTCTTCTTTGGAATTTGTTAACGATGGCGTAATTCTGTTGACGTCATTCTGTAATTATCTCGACCTTCCTGACTGGCTACTGTTTGTATGTATCTGTTTATCACAGTTCTAACCTCAATAAAACAAAAATTGTTTATAAAAAAAAAAAAATATTGCTGGTTGCATTACTACTACTTCTCTCAATCTTTTACTGATTATGCAACCAAACATCTTATTTAAATATTGGTTTGTTACATTACTTTTCTATGTTATTCTATATCTACATAAAATAGTATCTCCCTTTCCTTCTAAGTAGTTTCCAAATTTATACCGGGCTTTTGTGTTTTTTTATTATTTGCCATTATCCTTCATTTGCCTCGGTCTTGACCATACCTCCAATGTACCTAGATAATCAATCATTTTGTTTACTCCTCCTGTGTGTCTACCCTGTTACATATCTTTGTGTCATCTTCAAAAATTCATACTTCCCCTTGATACCCATGGATAATGTTGGCAATAAAAATATTAAATAGTAGTCCAATAGTATCAGTGGCCCTTCTAATATCTAGATCAACTATGTTTACAGCTCCCATGTTTTACTACTTTAGTCACAAAGTGAAAAATATCAATAAGATTTGGGGTGTTTGGGGTCCTGTACATTGATGGATTTAAGATATTCCACAATTTGTTACTTCAACAGGGCTTCCATCAATTTCACTAATTCTGATGTAAGACTCACCAGTTGGTAGTTGCTAACCTCTTCCCCAATTACACTAAGGAGCAAGAGAACTTAATGCTGAAAGTGGACAATCAATGCGATACAGTTATACTCCTAGCCACAGGCATTCCAGAACTGAAATGCTAACCCAGACCTGGGGCTCACTATAGCTCTTAATGGTGGGAAGAGACTTGACCACAGGTAAAGGGTAGGTTGTGCATCTAAAACTGTTCTGGACTTGGCCTTTTAAAAAGGACAGATGTGTTTTAACCATATATTTTAGACGTTACCAACACTCAAGGCCATGATTAATGCAAAATTGGATCATTTCTACTTTAAAGTGAATTTATATTTCTAGGCCTAGACAAGTTGTACAAATGGAATCAGCATGTGAGCTGCATGATATGATATAAGATTTATTTTGAATACTCAAATATAACACAAAGCATTAAAATAATTTAGAATTCCTAGTGTATGCTCGAAGGACAAAGGAGAGCTCATCTCACTTGTTACCCCTTTGCTTTATGTACCTTTTCTATCAATAGCTGTTACCTAAAACATTATATAGATATTGAACATACTCTATGTTAGAATGATTATTTAAGAATGTATTTTTTTTTAAAATGCTCCCCCAAGCAACAGTTTTATAATACATTAGTTCTTCAAACCTTTTTTAAAGGAAATTCTTTAACTAGTAAATGGTCCATGCAATAATGTGCAAAAATGAGTTATACAAACTGAAAGCCTGGGTGTAAAGAGAAGCATCGTCTGAGACTAAAATAAAGACAGATTTTATGGTATTTATGTCAGTTAATTTAACTGCTGGTAGGGGCTTCAGTGGTAACACGAGTTAGTTCCACTGTTTAACCTTGCAGGATTAATTCATGCTTTATGACATCAGTGCTTTATCATACGCTCCTTGGGAAGACAGTTATCTCATTAGCTGGAATTTAATGAAATGCAAGGATACACTTCTTAATTTCAAAGATTACTATAACACAAATCGATTGTAAATCTTTGCCCGAGGGACCCTTAGTCATTCACCTGTTTAACACCCTTTACAAAAGTGGCCATTCTGCATAGCACAACCAACTTATATTAGCCAGAATCATGGACCAGGAGATTTGGTTGCTTAAGGCTACATACCAACCGTCCTTTTCAATGTATTTGCTGCAATTCAAGTAAAAATATACATAAACACAGTGCATTTGCAGATGAGCTTAACATGCATTTGAGATGTGTTTTCTAATTATATCAATCTACATTTATTTTGTTTTTCAAGCATTTCTTGTAAAACAGACTGTCATAACCAAACATATACATAAACTGTTAACATAGTGGTCCCGGTGCACTATCATTCAGATGAAAATACATTCACAAATAGCCTACAGATGCACTGATATGGAACAAGTATTCAATAAAACATGGCAGGGCAAGATAAACACAGGTAAAAACACAAGTATGTGTCACTGAGAGCCATTATCTTTAGTTTTTTTAGATACAGTATTAAAACAAGTTTATTTCCTTAAGAAATTTGGGATTTTCACACCAGTGTGGGCCTAGTCTTAGATATAGGGGGATGAATATATACTGTAGCACAACTGTGTAACCAAAAAATAATGGCTTATTGGTTGCCATGGGCTACTAAAAATTTGCATTTGATTAGCTAATAGTCTCGATGACTGTAGGATCCTGTCTATTGCTGAAACTGTGTAAACAGGGAATTAGCATATAGAATATCCAAACTTTTAAATCTTCTAAAGGAGTGTAGAACAACAATTACATTAAGAAAGTCTGCAAATGGCACTACTTTTATTTCTGATTATTAATGAGAAAGAGAGAGGAAACTACAAAAAAAATCAGCATTCTCCACTCTCCATTTTATATTTATGACTTATTACTGTTTTTTACTTTGCTGGTTGTTTTTTCTACTGACAGCATTGCTCCCTTACTTTCCTTTAAGGGTAGTATGTTAGGGCAATTTAGTAAGTGTAGCAGAGTGTCAATTATCTGTCTTGGGGATTGCCATTTCAGGATGAAGATCCCATAGGCAGGCAATAATACTTACCTGTCTCCAGTGATCTGTCCTCCCTCAGCAATTGCTGTAGCAGGAAGACTGATGATGATAACTAGACTGATAAAATAGAAACTAGACAGTGGTAGCTAGCACCTACATTTAGATGAGCATATATTCACTTTTAGTAAAATGCATACATAATTGTTAAACTCCTATATTAAATTCAATTTTTCATGTTTATCTTTAATATACATAACATTTTCTGATTATTCACAAAAGGTAAGTTTCACAAACTGTGTTTTTGTCTTACTAAACCTATGTTGTTTTGTTAGAGCAAAAAAATACTACTACTACTACTACTACTACTACTAATAATAATAATAATAATAATAATAATATTTAATTATGTGTTTAACATGCATTTATTTAATCCCCTTCCTCAAATTAGTTCCTTCCTTCCATCTTGTGAAGGAAGTGCTAAATAATTCTGTCACTTTTCTACTTACAGACAAGTCAAACAATGCCACATAGGAATCGATCCAACATTAAGTGGTTTTGAGTAACTAAAAGTTTATTTTTTAATCTATTGTTTTAAGGTAGCAAATGCCCCTGAACAAATTCTGTAATAAGTTACATTTCTGAAAACCTTTTATTGATTCAGTTTAGACTTTGTTGCTCTTGTACTTTTGAAATATTTCAGTTTTGGATTTTGTGCTTTGAAGTGATCAATATAAATAAAAATAATCTGCAACACACAGATATGTTTAAGAGGACTGAAAGACAAAGCAGAAGTGATGGTGAAATAGACACATTGTCTGATTTGTACTCCTTGTTATTTTACTAATTTGTTGACACTTTCTGCTTGCGGTAAGAGGCTTGTTTGTGAAATATATATTGCTACCCAAAGCACATTTAACAAAAATAAAAGGTGGCTATTGGGTCACATATAATATTGATTAAAGCAGCTAAGTGCAGGAACACTATATTTTTCTTGAAATTGGTAGGTATGTGTTAACAATGCATCTCTGCTGGATGTCATTGGGACAGAAACATTACAGCTAGTGAAGAAAATACAGCATTTTAAGGCTATGGACACAGATCATTAAGAATGTAATTTACATGGAATTACTACCATACTGCTTCTGTCATTTCATGAGTCTTGTTACTACCAAAGAACCATAAATGCATGGTTTCCAAATCACTGACAAGAGCTCTTGCCCTGTATTTAACGCTTTCAGCAACAGAAAATTCAATAGTACATTAATATTGCAATACATCTTTTTAAATTGTGTCCATTAATTACAGGAATCAAGTTTATAAAACAGAATCTAAAATAAATGGGTTAGCTGCACCTCAAGATTCCAGTTATCAAAAGGGATATTCACATTGAAAAAGAAAATAACCATGTCAATTTTGCTAAAAAATTGTAAAAATCTTATTTAGATGGATAACAATATATAAAAATGTATTTAAAAATAAACTGTATTATAAACCCTTTAAAATAAATCCTTAATACACTATAAACAACGTTTGTGTTTTAGTCATGAAAAATCAGTATTCAGATTGTATGTAACAAATGAACCCAAATGTTGATTATAAATTTTTTTAGATTCAGTATAAAGTTTCATACAGTGGGAAAGATTTGATTCCTATTAATTATACCTAGCACACTGATGGAAACCAGATACCCAGGGCTTGTATGTAATACTTTAGCCATCAGGTATCTTATACAAGTGTTACAAGCTAGGATAAATACATTTGATATCACTACTCAAAGGAAAATGGCAATGACAGTTCTGAGGGCCACATGAGGCCCTAGGGCTGACAGTAACCAATCACAGAACTAGCTTCAAATGCTACCAACCTTTATGCTCCAGAACACAAAACCAAATGTACTGGTTAATTGTCATCCACTTAGACTATTTACTAAATATTGGAACAAATCTATACACATATGAACAAATGAATCTGAGCTACAATACACCAGGACACTAAAAGATTAGTTTATACTTGGCATGCATTCATACATACCCATGCTAATAATATTGCATCTGTTTGACACATACACATATTTTACTATCTTATTTACACCTGTTCTTGTGGTATCCATTGTTTTCACACCATTTCATCTACTGACAGAAATATGGATATCATCCGGGGAGGTACTAGACAATCTGGGCAAACCATTAACTGACAACAGTAGGTCTGGAATGGGAACACATATACTGTATATAAGCGCCATATCTTGATCACCCCCAGGACACAGGAGGAATCCAACTGTATCAAAACTAACACCCACTTCATAGACAATATGAACTTTTTGTCTTTGCGTTCCCATCAGAGACAACATTATGTAATCCAATGTCCTGCAATATAACTGCATGCCCGTCTTGAATGTATAACATTCCTGCCCATTTAGCCATAAGATCAGATCATCTTGAACCAGCAGCATGAATGGTCTCAGGAATGGGGGTCTGGGGAAGTTATTTAATATACTTTGTCTCTGTCTCTTTTCCCCCTTTTAATAATTGCTATTACTGTTATTATATCTTGTTATCCTAATGTAATCTTATCCTTTTTTGCGTTGTGCACATCATTTATGTTTAGATCATTGTGCTTTTATGTTCTGTTTTATTTTTATTGTTTTAAGAATGCATTTAAGCCTTGCACTGGGTCTATTTTCTAATTTGCATGATGTCTTCAGTAAAAATTGCTGTATTTTGAAACCACAGAAATCAGAAATTTCAGCTTTAACAATTGGGGGCTTGTTCAGTCTTCCTCATGGCAAAAAGATTTTTTGCCAAATTAACAAAGGGTGGATAAGATTAGAACCATAGTAATATGAAAAAGGTAAACAGCACATATATCAGTTTATTAATGAAAAAGTGTTCATATAATGTTATGTTGTTGCATGCAAACAACGTTATAGACTACACATGAGTGGCACTGCATATGACTGCCACAGGAAAGTTCAAAGAACGTCTTGATTTAGCAAGCAATAAATGTTAATCTACATATTCCAATCATTATCTATATCAGTGTTGGCTAACCTGTGACACTCCAGGTGAAACTACGAGTCCCAGCATGCCTTAACTGCAAAAGAATAGTGGATACCTGACAAACCATGATGAGAATTGTAGTTTCACAATACCTGGAGTGTCACAGGTTAGCCAACACGTCTTTGCAACGAGCATATCACAATGTAACATCAGCACCAGTGATCTCTCTGCAATCTTTGTAGTCAGTCTCCACGCAATGTGTCAAATGTACAAGCACTCACAATCTCCACTAGTGCATTAAATGTGTATAACAGAATCAATCACACAATTTCGGGTATGTGTTCACCTTATTGGTTTCTTGTGTTCAGAGCTCATAATAAAATCCTTCACTCATCTGGTGTTGAACCTTCTCCGATATGGAATCCTTTTCCCTGGACATCCTCAGCAATTAGATTACATATAATGGACCGCATCCAGACCTGATAACGTCAGGTCACTTATGCACGCAAGTTGCAAAAGTGGCCTGACTTCACCGGAGGGTGTATGTGCCCTCCAGATGTTATTCTAGGGTTATGATAGTAGCCCTAGTGTAGCAACAATCATATGGAACTTTGTTGCATACAAGTCCATTTTATAGCAAATGGGTTGGGCTTTCCCTCAAATGTACCTTGAGAGAGAGCACATGCTGCTTGGAACACGTCAGTAGGGGCTTTAGCTACTGACCTTACACGGAGCACTGTAGACATCTCCCCTTTCCTCTCATAAGATACCTGCCATAGGAGCCCCGGAAGCAGCTTTTTTTTAGGGATTTAAAATCTATAGGGAAGGTGTACTCAGAGAACCCTGGTGTCTGTGTCTTTTTAAGTTACTTTTATGAAATTGTATTGTGGAATTTTTTATGTATGAATTGAATAAACACTACAAATATTGAAATAGTGCAGGATCCGGAGGTTTAAACACCTTGGGGAGGGCTACCCTGTTTAGCCACATACTTAAAGGGCAACAATGACACAATTGGCTCCTACTGTTGGATGAATTCGGAAGACTGGAGGAAACTTAAGCCCCCTAGCAAGTGATTACCCCCCAATGGCTTGGCCAGAACTTCCCTCATGCTTTACCTTATCATAAAATAATGAGACAGACACCAATTACTGCACAAAAAATATGGCAGCTTTATTAAGGGGAAGTACAATGGGAATGGGGACAATTACCTAAAAAGGTGGCAAAGAATACACAGTGTGTAGTGCTTAATAAACCAAACTATTAAACCCTCCTAACCATAACTAAGTTAACTTATAAATTCAAGTAACACCAGGCCCGCCCACCAGGGCGAAGACCTAACCATAAACACACCAGTTGCATGTAATAGCAAAATAAAAAGAAAGAAACCAACAATACGATAATTGCGTTTTCTCAAACGGGATTTACACCAATTGCGTCATCAACACTTATCAATTCCTATTACCGTCTAATTTTTGCAAACTAGCTAACCAACTTACCAACTCATTATGAACACAAGACACTGACTACACAAGTAACTATTCTGCCAATATACAGAGCCCTGTGTACGCCACTTTAAACACCAAGCGACAAAAGAACCTGAAAAATTCTGTCTATAAACTCAAATTTAATGTCTGGGTGATCAATTATCATACCGCCCTTTGAGGCCAAAAATCTTCCTATGGCCCTATTGATTTTCCTCCTCATTTCGTCAATCACCACTCCTCTCTTCTCAGCGCCAGACCAGAAACTCCTTGAAATTATGTTAGACCACACCAGATGCATAACTGGCCAATTATAAAGCAAGGAATATATGTCCAAAGTTAATGCTTTAATAAGGCTCACCGAATTCTGCTTACACAGGTCATTCCCACCTATATGCATCACAAGAACATCCGGAGCATAGCCATCACCAATAGCCCGTCTAAACCTTTACATGAAGCCATCCCAACATAGTCCTCTAAACCCTAGTCAACGTATAAACCATCTTGACTGAGACCCTATCCCACTAATCACTACTGGATGCTTAGCTGCCCAAAAATGAACGAGTGACCCATAATCCACACTGTACAAGGCCTAGAGCCCAATCCTATAATGGAAGAAAAGGTGATTATTAGTATTAGCAGAATACATATATATCAACAAGATAAACAAAGAAAGACAAGGATAGATAACAATTCTAGCTAATACCATCCAGACCTTGACCTTTGACACAGCAGAAAGAGAGAGAGATAGAGGAGAGGACAGACACTGGAGCCTCGGAGTGTAGGTGAAAACCCAAGCACAAAACCTCGATTTAATTAAATGAGAATTGAATGAGAATCCAATAATTAATCTTGAGGATGAGGAAAAACTTGCAGGAAAAAGCCCTCCACATACCCTGGAAAACCAGGCAAGCAGGAGAGTTCCGATGCTGCGGTGGAAAGGAAGTTACAGCCTAAGCTTTCCAACGGAACCGCGACTCATACAACGCAGTGTATGCAGGTGATTAATACAATAGGAGCAAAAGAGAGTCCATAAGCTTGCAAATTGGCCTATTGACCCTCCGGATCTTGGACTGGCCGTATGTACATCCGATAGCAGTTGGACTTCCATCCGCCCAATTGGCGAATCCTTTTCTCAGACCATCCAGCCTCTGCTGCTGATGTGGCGGCTCCGATCCGAAATTAATGTGTGCCATATTCCTTTGGACGCAAGCCCGCAGCTTTAAGACATCGTTTGAAGACCACCTGAAACTGAAATCTTGTGAGAGCACTACTGTCCTCATGAACAAACCACACAATCATAGGTTTTGGTCATAATACTGAAAACCTGGAACCTAAACATACTGGACAAATATCCTGTCAGTCTGAATGGTACAAGGATAACCATCTGCCCCTATCTAGCTGATCAGTTTTACTAAAACGGACCTTACAAGTTATGCTATTACTGGCCAGGATGCTATCAGCCCTGAGGTGAGGGACGTTTTATTTTGTGATACTAATTCGCTTAGTCTGAAGGCGCCAAAGAATGCAAAGAAAAATGCTGTAGAAAATAGCAACTTCTCATAACCATTAAATGCAACTGATGCTAGATCTGAAATTAACTTTACTAGGACTGGTGATGGGATGCCGGGTGTCAGGTAACGCAGGCTGGGACTTGAACCATCCTTTGAGTGCCCTTTTTACTACAAAACTCCTAGTGATGTCTTGCTCGCCGCGCAACTTAAGAAAAAAGGAAATACCTGCTACCGTTGTCAAAGCGACTGCTTTTGATTTGCCTGATCTAAACTCACTCCAGAGAAAATCAAGAAGAATTAATTGATGTTTTTTGGTAATGGTGTAGAAACTGCTGCCATCTATTCCATGCTTCCTGGTAGCGCTTAGAGGGGGAAGGAGCTACAGAATGGAGTGCCAAGTCTTCCATTCCAGCCCGACCATCTGCCAAACATGAGAAGGACAGGGAGTGTTGTCTGGATCTGCCAAAGGTACTAGCTGTGTAAATCTACCCCATTGAAATCTGGACAGTGCGTCAGCCAAACAGTTCTCCACCCCCCGGGACAAGACTAGCTCTGAACATGAGGTTCAGCTTCAGGCATCTGAAAACTAAACATTTTAGTAGGCAGATAACAGGAGGTGATGGCACATGTTGCCTATTGATTGCTTCAACTGCTCCCAAGTTATCACAAAGAAAAACAATCTCTTTGTAGTCTGATGAAAGGCATCAGACCACAACTCCACTGAGACCATGACTGTGAACAGCTCAAGCAATACCAGATTACCTGTGAAACCCATAGCGCGCCAGGACTCAGGCCATGGGGCCGTGCACCAGTGGCCATCAAAGTAGGCTCCGAAGCCGTGGGCCCCTGACACGTTGGTTTGCAGGCGCTACTCAGAGGAGGAAACCGTGGGGGATGGCCAAATTCTGAGTCCATTAAAATCCCTCTGAAAAACTCACCAGATCTCTAAATCCCTCTTCACTTCCGCTGTAATCCTAACCTTAAAGTGAGATTTTCTGAGACCTGCCTCTAGTTGTTGTAATCTCCTGCAAAAATACTTTACCCAAGAGAAGTTCAAGGATCATAATATGGACTGAATCTCTCTAAGCGTTAATTTATGCACCTTCAAGGTGTTGGACAGTTTCCAAAGGAGAGATGATATTTTTTCCGCCGGGAGCCTACAAGCACAATTGACAGTATCTATTTCAATACCTAAGTATGCTAGAGAAGTGTTGGGCCCTCAGTTTTGTCTTCCGTTACCGGCACTCCCATATACCTGAACAAAGCCTTAAGGGAAAATAGGACACACCACAGAGTGGCAACCCGCAGGGGCCCACCACCAGAAAGTTGTCTAGATAATGTGTGATGCCTGAGTGATTAGACCCTGCCTTCACCGCCCACTGGAGAAAGGTACTGAAGCATTCGAAGAAGGCACAGGATATAGAACAGCCCATAGGGAGACATCTGTCAATATTGAAAGCCCCCAGCCATTTAAATCTAAATTAACTGGGGTGTAGTGGTAACAGACGGAAGGCCGACTCAATGTCAACCATCGCCATTAACGCCCCTGGGCCATAACCACGTACCATATCCAATGCCTCCTCGAACGATTCGTACTTCACCCTTAAGAAAACTTCTGGAATAGCGTCATTGACAGAATGACCCCTGGGGTATGAAAGGTGTTGGATAAGCCGAAACTTCCCAGGGGTACAATACTAATAGGATAGACTATTAGGTTGGGCAATGGAGGGCCACATATCCGTCCTAACGCTAATTCCCTATCCAACTTCTTCTGTGGCTCACCAGGGAATTCTAATGCTGACCTCAAATTACCGGGAACTCTAGCAGAAACAGGACCTTCAACGGGTAACTTGAAACCATATGCAAAAACATCACTTAAGAATTTGGCAGCTGCCCTGTCTTAATAGCGACCTAGCCATTCCTGCAACCTAGTTACGTTGACAGGCGATTTGGCTATCTTTGACACCAGCTCCGGACTGTGGCTGGCTAATCGGGTTAAAGGGGAGACCTTTGCCTCCCCCCAGGGTTTCTTTTGACTTGCACTATTGCAGTCCTTGGATGGGTTTTGGGCTCCGCAGCGTAGGCAGGAGTGGGTGAAGGGGCATTTAAACCCTCGGTTACAGCTGAAGTAGTTATACCCGTAACATTTACCCCTCCCTGGTCTGGGGGCCTGTTCCTTCCCTGTGAATGAGCCTTACATCTAAAAAAGGAAGGGTTACTATCTTCATCCACCTGGTTCACCTCCTTCCATGCTTCTACGTCCCTAAAGGCTAGCTTTAGACAACAGCGACCATTCTGCTTCTCCCTGAATAACTCATCGTATTTCCTCCATAAATTTCCCTTGGACTTTAAGTAAATCTGATTAATTTGATATAAATATCTGAACATGTCAATATATTCAGATGGCCTTGTTGATAGATAGCAAGCCGCAAACACATACTTACCTGATAGCCATCTAGCGTATGATCTGTATTATAACTACTTTTCTTAGACGCCGCTGCTAACTGCTTCTTGGAGGCATCATTCATAGCAAAAACATCCACAAACTGCCCTCACTTCAC
>WWET01000118.1:186441-196891 GCA_011038615.1 Limnodynastes dumerilii | reverse complement strand
ATTTAAAGTGTACAGTATGGGCGTGCTAAGCTGCGTACGTTCGCGTAGTCTGTACGCCCGTTAGCGGACGTATTGTGTTACGTCTGGAAAAGGTAGGGTAGGGTTTGGGTAGCGTATTTTCACAAAATACGTCCGTGCAGGGGGTGTGTTAAGGGTAGCGGTGCGATTTTACGTACGCGAAAATTCGCTACGCGAACAAACGTAAAGCTTGTTCAGGACATTTAAAGTGTACAGTATGGGCGTGCTAAGCTGCGTACGTTCGCGTAGTCTGTACGCCCGTTAGCGGACGTATTGTGTTACGTCTGGAAAAGTTAAGGTAGGGTTTGGTGAGCGTATTTTCACAAAATACGTCCGTGCAGGGGGTGTGTTAAGGGTAGCGGTGCGATTTTACGTACGCGAAAATTCGCTACGCGAACAAACGTAAAGCAAACGTTGTTCAGGATCTACCCCAATGTCTGAAATTCGAAAATACAGTGGTTGGACAATGAATCAGGAATTTTTTAGTTTCTCATAAAATTTTGATAAGATAGTGGCAATACTTCATATAAAATTTTTTTTTTTACATTATCATTATCCAACCACTGTAATTGATAAGGTGTTCAATTATCTGATAATTAATAATACTTTGTTTGAATTTTCTTTGGACTTGCTAGGTATGATTACTTGTGTTTTTGTTGTCAGATTTAAAAAATTTTATGAAGTTGAAGTGTTGGCATAGGGGAAAGGCCACCAAGATTTTCCTTGCCTCAGGGCATCTGGGATGCAGTTACACCACTGTATGGATTTATTTCATTCTTGTTTATATTGCAATCTGTCTTTAAGCCTCTCACAAAGTGTTGTCACCAGAAGCTCTAATGATACTGTGACAAAACCATGGACATTTTATACTTGTAATTGTAGCTTTTATTAATGGGATAAAAAGAACAAATCTTATAAGTTACATTTTATAACACTTTTCAGTTACAGCAGATAAACATTTTCACCTCCGGCAGAAACATTAACAAAAAAACTTGAAAAACAGAATTTATTTAACAACAAAAAATACCCTGCTTACCTCACTTTGAATTACTATCTATCTGAGAGAAGCTGCAACTCTGGCACTTGATCTTCAGTGTTGGTCTACTCATTTGTATCTGTGTAAACTCCCCATACCTTGCTAGCACCTGCTCTATATTAACTTATAAATTGATTTGAGCAAACTCCATTTTGTGTGTCTGCTGACTGCCAAACGGCAAGAGTAGATCACTCTCGTGAGTGTGCCATGTGTTCAACACTGACTATCCACTGAGGATCACCTGCCAGTGCCTTAGCTCCTCTCAGATGCACCAACACTCAGAGTAAGGTGGACATGGTTTTTTGTACAAACACAAAATAAAAGTTGCTCAATCAATTTATAGGTAAATGCAAACAGGTGCATGAAAAGCCAGGGTTAATCTGCAAGCCACAGAAACAAAGGAAAGAAAATGCCTCAGCAACACTGCTATAAACCAGTAACAGACTATGGACTCCAAAGTAGAGTCCCACGGTCCAAAACTATACAGCGGTTCCTCTGGTGCACAACGGAGCAGCCAGCATCTTCAATCCTGTCCTGATGACCAGTATCGCCAGTATCGACGATGCTGGCTGCTCCGTTGCACACCGGAGGACTTGCTGTATAGTTTTGGACCGTGGGACTCTTCTTTGGAGGAACGTACCTCTTGTTTACCCTAGATTAGGAAGGGACAGATAAGCCCTCTTTGGGTGGAAGCATGTCCGTGAGGACGCTAATACCTACAGGGATACTTTACTTTTATTTTGGCAATGTTAGATAGATTTCCCATGCCCCCCGTTGTGCCTCCATATCGGGTATTAGTACTTTATATTGTTGATACACGTGTTTTGTAGGTCCCTCATTTGTCCAGCCGTTTGGATGCTTGTATTTGGCCGATAATATCTATTTCTTATGTGCTAAGAATTTTTCTGTCTATGTTTCTACTATTGATATTTTGCCTAATGTTTTAAATGATACTTATTAAAATGTGTTTTTTTTTTAACAGTGATTCCTATATTTTTCATTTGTATCTGGCTCTGCATTATATGTTAGGTGTGCGCTTTAAATCTCCTTTCCCCTTTGTCCGTTTTTCTGGCATAAATATTGGGCAGAATATTTGGGATATTTTGAGTATTTTTAGTTTATATATTTGCTGCCCCTGATAGTATATATTTACTATCTACAATATATCATAATCAGTTTATATTATTATTATTTATTTATTATTTATTAACAGGTTTTTGTATAACGCTATCCGATTATGTAGCACTTTACTAAGAATATTTCACATTAGTCCCTGTCCCATTGGAGCTACATACTAAAGTCCCTAACACATACATACATATACACACTAGGTTAATTTATTCAGCAGCCAAATAACCTACCTACAATTTTGGCGTGTAGGAAAAACCACCCAGAGGAAACACACGCAGACATGGGGAGAAAATACAAACTTCAAACAGATAAGATATAGTCTGGGAATCGAACTCATGACCTCAGCGCTGTAAGACAAAAGTGCCACTCACTGAGCCACCATGCATATTCACTATATAGGTATGCTTAATATATAGTAGATTGAATTGCATCCTTAACTATACCGACTCCATGTCTCTCAATTCACTGAGAAACAAAGAAGGCGCCCGTAGATCTGGATCAGGCCCAAGGACTGCTTAAGAAGCATACTGGAATCTTTTATGCAAGTAATTACCGGTATGTAATCAACACATAAATCTGTAAATTAGGAGCTCCACCATTTTGTGAGTGACAGCAATCTCACTCCATGATAGCTCTGAATCTGTAGCTAAGCACAGGATACATTGCTTAACAGAACATTTCCCAGACAATAAAATATCCATTAAGCTCCGGTCTTACTTGTAACTTAATTTCTTTTTGAGTGGTAAAGTTTAAATGATCTCTTGGATACCCTGCATTTTGCACAGATCAGATTTGTCTGCACTTGTTATTTAATAGTTGAAAGTGCCTTAGTGCCCCTGTATGCCCTCTGTCCTTCTTTGTGCTCCTGTATACCTCCAGTCTTCTTTTGTATCCGTGTATGCCTCAAGGCCTCCTTTGCGTATCTAAAAGGAAGAAAAATGTACCACACTACTATTATAATGGAATATTTGAAAAAAAAGTTTTGATAACTCAATTCAAAGTAATTTATTGCATTGTCCACTCATGAAAGAGAGGGCAAGGGCTACCAAATGGACCCATACAAACTATTTCAGATACCAAAAGGTAGAAAAAGGGTCACTTTGTCCAGTTCATTCATTTGTAAATCATATAAAAACATCACATACCTATTAATATTTATTAAAATTCATGATTCAGCAAAGATAGTAAAAGATGTAATATTTAAAAATGTAAGTAAGAAATGTGAAAAAGACTAGGATAAATTGTAATAAAAACTATGATCCAGGCTACTCTTTTATATTGGAACATGGGGATTCATTCTAATAAGGAAATCTTAATTATTAGTCATCAAGATAATTTGATAGTGGCAAAAACACAAAAATGATTTCAGATATATAGGGATCAATATTAATATAAATTAATAATTGGAATTTCTATATCAGAATGACTTCTTATGATACCAAAGAAAAGACTGACCATAGTTTTTAATATAATTCAGATTTATTTTCAAATATCTTATTTCATTGTTAGTTTGTCTTTGAATAGTGAATTTTACTAAATAATAATAAAAATAATAGGCCTGATCCAGCTTTAAGAATCTCAGGCTTCTTATGTGCGGATATCTGATAAATAACCTGCTATGCATGAATAGTAGGTTATTTACACAATCTATGTATAAATTTTAAAGACTGCACATAGTGCTTTAAGCAAAAGTAGGCATGGAAGTAAATTACACACCGAAAGATAGGGTAGCCTATGGTAGCCTTAAGTGCCATTATGCTACTAAAAACGGGGGTGAGTTGTAGAGCTAGACATGAGAGTTAGGTGTGGGATCCAGCCGTGCCTAACTCTCTTTGATTTCGGCTTTATAGTACCCTGTATACCCCTTTCTTTCTCTGTGTGTGTCTGTTTAACCTTTTCCCACACCTTCTGTCCAGTATCTATCCTATCCAACTGCCATTTCTCTCCCTGTATCCAGCCTTTTTCGACCCCCTTTTCTCCACTGTCTACATTCCCTAACTATTCTTTTCAATAAGTTTTCTACTCTTCGCTTACATTTGCTTTCTCTTTACCTCTCTTCTTCTCACTCCATCCTCCGTGGCGCTCTCTTTTTAAGGTCACCCTATTCTGGGAGCTATCCAGAGCGACACAGACTGTCTGGTCCATCATTGCTTGTAATCTGGTGACTCAATCACTGTGCCTGTGTTGTGACTGCACTTCTAATTTTAAATACAGTATCTGGACATTGTATTCTCTGGGAAAGGTTGTCCCCAAACTCAAGAAACCAGTTTGTTAATTAACAAACTGTCCAGAGTAATCCCCAACACTACCCTACACTATACCAATCTATTATACTGTATGTAAAATCAGTGATACCAACCACATTACACATATCAAAATCTGAGAAAGAGAGATTGTACCACTAACCAGCGCTAAAAAACCTGCAGCTGCACTCTACCCCAGTAAGGTGCCTCAACCTTACAAGAACATATACATAAAACAAGAAAGGGGGAGATGTTACTAGCGCTGATCTGGGTTAAATTAACAATGAACAATGAAACAAACAGATAATGAAACTAAAATATGCAGAATAAACCTAAAAACATAGCAGCATATAACGGAGTTAATAGTTCATAAGTCTTATAGGTGGTAGTCTTTTAGATGAAAAAACCTTTAACAGTCACTCCAATTTGGTTATATGGAAAAAGGAGAAAAAAAGGGAGATTGCATATCGAAATTAAGTATCATATATTTGATATTAAATACACATACCTCAGAAAAATTAAAAACAAGCTTTTACTTCAATAGGTTAAAATTAAACTAAATGCATGTAAAAAATAGAGCGAATAGATATAATATAAATAACAAAAAGTGTCCAAAATAGAGAAAAGTCCAATGAGAAACGCTCCTACCCCAGTCAGGGATGTAACGTAAAGAGTCTCAGTGTAAGTTGATGGGACGTCTCCCAATCGACCCTCGGAGGCCCGCTGTGCTGGAGTGGAGGATATCTAGAGGACTTCTTATGCACCGGATCAGCCTAACATGTTTCGGGCATAGCCCTTTCTCAAAAGCAGTCCGGTGAGATGAAGGTGCTTGAATATATAACGTTCCCGCCGACGGAGTTGATTCTTACTCCTCCCTCCAGACGGGACAAACATAACTATCCCTATATGCTGCTATGTTTGCTTCCTAAATGCACCGCATACAGGGCTAACAATAATTTCAGTGACACAAACCAAGTGTCAGAGTGATTATGCTACAGTGAATTTGATACATTTTACAAGTAAATGTTACATGTTTCACAATCCTGTGTCTCCGTGTGAGTAAGTATAATTAATCCGCAGGTAACGGAGAGATGGATGACTTTGCAGTGATTAATAAAAACTAACCAATTAATTAGTAAAGTGAGCTAGTGAATAAATATGAATACTAATGCCTAACAAATATTGAACAGTGATAAATGAATAAATAAATAGATAAATAAATAAATAAACAATGCACATTTGGAGGCTGGTATAAGGTCAAGGCAGAAAGTGGTTTACGCAAAGTGTTATATATCAATGAGCCGGATCCAGAACTACGTCTGTCTTCCATAGACGGACGTAATTCAATAAACAATAGCTACTGCGCATGCGTAGTAGCTATTGTAAGTAATCTGCGTATCGTTTCAATACGTAGATTGCGTATATGCGGTCTTTTAGACCGCATATATGCAATCTATGTATCGAAACGATGCGCAGATTACATACAATAGCTACTACGCATGCGCAGTAGCTATTGTTTATTGAATTACGTCCGTCTATGGAAGACAGACGTAGTTCTGGATCCGGCTCATTGATATATAACACTTTGCGTAAACCACTCTCTGCCTTGACCTTATACCAGCCTCAAATACTGTATGTACACTCACTAATACCCACATTACACAGACCACACACTGCTCTGATACTATATCAACCTCCATGATGCCCAGCACAATACACTAATCACACTCTGATATGACTATGCCACTCAATCCTTCCATAACTTTCCTGGGGTTCTACCAATAGACTCCGCTTGTTACTGTCACTGAGCTTCCTTGCACATGATGTCCTGTGCCATGAAGGATGCTGGGATATGTATTTTTCCTTTTACAAATTAAACATTTCTCAAATTATTGAAAAACCTTATATATCCCCCACCCCATCCAAACAGCATTTCCCTGGAATATTACCGTCATAATAAAAAGTGGCTAACATTCAGTGTTATCCCAAAAAGAATTGACAAATCATTTGACCTTTTACAAAAAAAATTAGAAATGTCTGCAATATAGAACTTTTGAACTATTTAAAAAAATGTTTTTGTTATTTTTCTATAAATATTTGGCTTGCAGCACCAACAAACTACTCTCTACAGAAGGTCAAAATTTCAGCTTAATATGTAAAACACTTTCTGAGATATAGCCCCTTAAATACTATGGGCCTGATCCAGACCTACACTCCTGTGCGTAGCGTATTAACGCCGAACGTACCACCGATGCACGGCAATAGGCACTCCCCTTGCCCGTACCTAGTTTAGCTTCCATACCCTCGGCAAACCCTACCCTAACTTTTGTATTCGTACCCGCGGCCGTGCATACGTTCAATGCGTATTAACGACGCTTAGCACGCCCATACTGTACAATTTAAATGCCTCACCCCACCCTCGGTGCGTGGTTACGGCTTTCGTATGGCAGGCACGCCCCCATGATCGGTAATACGAAGCGGCTACAATTAAGGCCCATACGAAAGATTTTCAGACTGTAACATGAGCGTATCATCTGCCCTACGCATGCGCAGTAAGTACAAATGGATGTTTTTACGCATACGACCGCCATATACCTGCACACGAGCGTAGGTCTGGATTAGGCCCAATGCCCCTTTCTCGCTAAATGTAAATGGCGGAATTCTATTTATTAGAATGAACATTAATATAGGTGCACCACTGTGCTCTTATAATACATACACATGCAATTATTGCTTCCGCTTCAGACTAAAGTTGCATAAGTACTATGATGTTGAACCAGAAGTATAAACATAAAACAATCACAAATGTGACCATCATTTAGTAGTTGATCAAACAACAACAACTGTAACAATTTTGTAGAACATTTGCAAACCTGCCACCAAGGTCTCTACGGTACACAAAGAAACCCAATTAGACCGTTCTAATGATAAGGCCATAGCAAAATAAAATTAACATATATTATAATTATAGCAGTACTTCACTTGCAAGGCACATGTTGATGAGGTCAATCTATCATTATGACATAGTGGGGAATGGAGACAGCTACATCATTATATTTGCATCATTTGTATGAACCTGCTTTAACTCTTTCCTTCTCCTCCATAACGCCTTTATTTTCTATTACACTTTCACTTCTGCAACGGATTTCCGAGAAGCCAGTGTCAAAAATAGCATTCACAGAAAGTGGCAGCTAAGAAAACGGTTAAATAGTTGTACAAATACTGAATAAAGTGAAGGGATTACAATTTCTAGAAAAAAAAATTACTGGAATAAAAAAACTTAACACATTTGCATTTGTATAAACTTTGTTTAAATGAAATCTCTTTGTGCAAACAGGAAAAGTTCAGGCCCTAAATCACTCAGAAAAAAATGCAATAAAGTACGACCAGGTCTGGAATGTGTATAAATGAAATGTATGGAGACTGAAAAGCCATTGTCATTTCTAATACATGACATGTTTGTTAAAGGCTGTGTATGTAAGGGGGGCAATCACAGGGTGCTCCTTTTGGCTGAGTAATTTTTCCCTTCTGAAACTGAGCAAAGCAGACAGTGGGAGATGGGAGGAGGTGGAATCTACATACGGCTTCACAACGAGAACTCATTAAGGGGATATGTGCCAATCTAGACAGCAAAATATCTGGACAATCATTGAAGCCAGGAAGGTGGTTGCTTAGTGGGCAGTGGACACGTTAATGCAAGCTCTGTTTGAGCCAGCACACATACTCCTAATTAGATACCTGTTGTCCAAGAGCAGTGCAGGCCTGCCGTTTGCATTTTATACACATCCCATTAGCTGTCTTGTGTCATGTCGTGTTATAGGACATGTGGTGAGCCCCGCTGCTTCTTGTTGAGACATAGGATGAGCAACATCCCAACTGATTTAATCAGAGCAGATGGGTAAAAACAGGAGGGTAAGCTCATTTTTTGACCACAGTGATTTCCATGAGACCCTAGCACTCTGCCAAGCTAATTATGTGAAGGAAAAGAGGGAATGGCAGGTGACGGCACAAAACAGGTCATTGGAAAGGAAACTACAAAGCCGAAGCTGTTCACAAAATACAAATTAGGCCAAAATAAAAATATATAACACGCGTGGATACACAAAAATATACATAGTAGTGTGCATAAAACATGGTGACATTATAACACTGGTTACACATAAAATACAACAGCTTTGCCAGCTAAAAATAAAAAATAAGCCCTAGATTTGAAACCACAACAAACCTTTTAACAAAAAATGTGTCATGGATTTGGCCTTGAAGAACTGACATTTTTGTCCCTGAGTTGGATATTCTGCGCATGTTAACAATTATAATAATGTTCAATAAAAAATCTAATTAACATGTATCAATTATTTGTGTGAAGGTGTACAGAAGACACAAATGCACCAGGTGAATACTAGTACAAACACATTTCACATTTTTATCTTTGGCAGACTGGGGTATTACTCCAATACTGTTATTGTGCAATACATTTTGAGGGGTTATAACCAATAATACCAGTAAAAAATCCTGCTAAAAATTATAGCCAGCGTTTAATCATTACCACCTTAAAAATTCCATTGGCAACCTTATCTGTGTATTGTGGCCATCTGCAAAAATATTATTATGTATTATTGGGATGATGATGATGATTTTTTATTTCAGGTTTTTATATAGTGCCATCATATTAGATAACTTTTATAATATTAAACAATCATTATAAAATAAGACTGGATTGAAACAGACACATTATGTGGGTAATCGGGCCCTGATGGCAAGCTTACAATCTAGAGTACATTGGTGTTTGATAAGTAGAAGTGCTTTATGTCATACAATAGACCATTCAGCTTTTTTTGGTAAAAGCGTTAAGTGCTCTGTATGATGCAGTTGCAAAGCAGAACTGAGGGTAATTTTAGTGTGAAAAGAGAATGTGTACAACTTAATAAGCATTACGGTTGTAAATAGGGTAGTCACAGTTTAAGAAGCACAGTTATGCCTAGTTAAACCTTCACTAAAATAGGGATAAGCCTACCATACATGGTAGGCCCACCTGCTGGGGAAATCATTAAAACTTGTTTACTTATTATTTATGAGCTACTGGCTTCCTGCAGAGATCACACAATAGAGTTGACATCACCCATTTAATATCCTACAGAGAAAATGTAGGATTCATCTTGTGAATTGAATGGATGAATCATACATTATCTCTGTAGGACATTAAATGGGTGATGTTGGCACCATTGTCTGATCTCTGCAAGGATTCCGCAGCTGTTAATGGTAAATAAACAAAGTTTTAAAGATATACTAATGGGCTTCAATCTAACTTTCCCACCATGTTGCGAAAGATGCAGTTTTGCAAGTTTTAAGGGAGCGTTTGTATCACGAAATGCGGCAGACGCCGCACTTACCTGGCTCCTGGGATCCGAAGGGCGCCTCTCTCTCGGCGCACGGCGACAGCACTCCGTCGGAGGCTGTCACTGAAACAGTGACAGCCTCTGTGTTTCTTACCACTCGGCTGTGGCGTCCCACGTGGATAATTGGCGCCTAAACGCCGCAGAGCTCCGGACAATGGGCGCCGCCATTTTTCTTTGATCAGGTGACACCATCCAGCCAATCGGACGCTACTACTCGGGTCCTCCAGCCAATAGGCGCCATGGACGCTCTATTTTAAGCCTGTCAGCCCTGCTAGAAATCACCAGAACAACTAGGTCTTCTAGGTGCCTAGTACTACTGAATCCTGCTCTTGCCTTGATCCAGTTTCCTGCTTGATCCAGTCCTGCTTGATCCAGTCCTGCTTGGTCCAGTCCTGCTTGATCCAGTCCTGCTTGATGCAGTCCAGAGGGCCTGTCTAGTGGTCCAGTCCAGTGGTTCAGTCCAGAGGTCCAGTCCAGAGGTCCTGTCTAGTGGTCCAGTCCAGTGGTCCAGTCCAGAGGTCCTGTCTAGTGGTCCAGTCCAGAGGTCTTGTCTAGTGGTCCAGTCCAGTGGTCCAGTCCAGAGGTCCTGTCTAGTGGTCCAGTCCAGAGGTCCAGTCCAGAGGTCC
>WWET01000118.1:161232-179679 GCA_011038615.1 Limnodynastes dumerilii | reverse complement strand
ATTAATTTAATATCTGATGTATACAGTGTAGTATGTGAGGGGAGTATATTTATTAGGATTGGGGGGTGAGTAATATCTGATGTGTACAGTGTAGTATGTGAGGGAAGTATATTTATTTAGGGGGAGAGTAATATCATATCTGATGTGTACAGTGTAGTATGTGAGGGAAGTATATTTATTAGGCTTAGGGGGAGGTGAGTAATATCTGATGTGTATAGCATGTGATTGGGAGGGTAGTATATTTATTAGGATGGGGGGGTGAGTAATATCTGATGTGTACAGTGTAGTATGTGAGGGAAGTATATTTATTAGGCTTAGGGGGAGGTGAGTAATATCTGATGTGTACAGTGTAGCATGTGAGGGGAGTATAGTTATTAGGATTAGCAGGAAGTGTGAGTAATATTTGATGTGTACAGTGTAGTATGCGAGGGGAGTATAGTTATTAGGATTAGCAGTTGGACCGTATTCAGAGATCCGTTTTCACAGTGATTTCCATGCGTATTTTTAGGTATGTTTAAACTGTGGATGCATAGTAACTTTATTTACCTAGTTCACGTAGACTATACGTGCGGAAGTGCCTCATGAACGGACTTGTTAATCGCACGTGGGTAATTACGGACGGATCTCCCATGTAAAATACGTAGGTGAGAATAAATAAAATATTAAACGTTTACATAAAAATGGGCGGGGGAGGCATTTTAATGGGTGTGGGTGTGGTGTGCGGTGTGGCGTGGTTAGTTAGATACGCATGTACAGAACTACTCGATGCATGGAAATGCCCACATAAAGATAAGGCTGGACGAGGCACTCGTAAGTCACAGAAAACCAATCCGTGTGAGGGGAGTGTCAGGGGTGTTGCCTTGCTACAATTGCGTACTTTTCTCGGATGAATCTCTGAATACGGCCCATTATGTGTAATCACAGGTTATTAAGTTCAGCACACAATCTGTATCAGGGATTGGTATGATAATACGAGCAGATAAGCCCCTTAGTGGCTTTTTCCATGGGGCCTGTACATAACATTTAAGGTAGGATCCTGGGTTTGAAATTCTGTATGTGCAAAAGGAGTGGAACTCTGCTGCTGCTGTGGACAGAGTTCTGACCATAGCGGTGGTGGACTTCTGGATCCGGCTCACTGTGAAGATCTGAGAGAGTGAGCTTGGATATATCTTGAGATAGGTGAGGGAAATGTATGTAGGGGCAATATTGTAAAGTTGTAAAGTTGATCAGTACTAGAAGAAGCACTGTTTTAGCAAGGGAAATCAGTCTAGCTGCTGTTTGCAATATAGACTGTAAGGGAATAATTTAATAATGTGGGAGGCCAATAAGGACAGCATTGCAATAATCAATAAGGGAAATGATTAGTGAGTGCATGAATGAGAGTTTTTGCAGTATCTTTTGTAGATATTTGCATATTCTGTTAATGTTTTTTAGATGTATGTAACAGGATTTAGAAACAGATTGTATGTGGGGCATGAAAGATAGTTTGATGTCAAGGATAACAGCTGGGCAGCAAGCTTTATGAGTAGAGATTATTGCAGTGATGCCAAAAGAGATACTGAGTAGGTAACTTCTACTTGAACATTATTGGAAGGTTTCCCTCTGTGTTCCCGGGGACGTGATAGTGATTCAGCGAAGTAATGAGCGTTTGATGTATATTTGCTCATTTCTTAGTGGCCAAGGAGTTTTGGTAATACAAGGCAAGGCTTGACTTAACTAGACATGCTGGACTGGTTAGGCTGGACAGGATAGGCAGGCTTGGCTTGTATTGGATGAAACTAGCTCTGAACCAGATTGAGCTGAGAAACTTAACTGGGCTAGACAAGACAACACATGACTAGACAAGACAGACTTGGCTGGATTGAACAAAACAGGCTTGACTGGACTGAAAAAGACAGGCTTGACTGGACTGGGCAAGAAAGGCTTGACTAAACTTGACTTGACAAGCTTGAGTGGACTGGATTTCACCATGAATAGATTAAATGTAACAAACTTGACTGGACTAGACTTGAGCAGGACTGGATTAAACGTAACAAGCTTGACTGGGCTGGACTTGACCAGGACTGGATTAGACTTGACTTGACCTGGACTGGACTAGGACTTGACTTGACCTGGACTGGACCAACACTGGACTGGACTTGACCAGGACTGGACTGGACTTGACTTGACCTGGACTGGACCAGGACTGGACTGGACCAAGGCTGGACTGGACTAGACTTGACTTGATCTGAACTGGACCAGGACTGAACTGGACTTGACTTGACCTGGACTGGATCCAGGACTGGACTGGACTGGACTTGACATGAGCTGGAACAGCGCTAGGACTTGAGCTGGATCAGAAGTTAGACTGGAACTGGATCAGCAGAGTAACAGTAGTAGCGCAGCACTTCAGAAACCGGACACCTTGAAGACCAAATTGTTCTGGCAAAGATCACACAGTTTTCCAGGTTTCATTGGCTTTGTATTGGATGCTCAGAAAATATGATTCCCATGGCTTGATTCCGGTTGGCTGCTGAAGATCATGTGCTCAGATCCATCATGGTAGGGAGGTCAGCGGTGTTTGGCGCCAGCAATCAACAGAGGATTATGAGGTGGAAACAGGACAGGAGGCTGCCACTGCTGCGAGTGGCACCTCTTTGGGGACAGAAAGTGGACACATCTGGAGAGAGCCGCCAATAGACAGCGTCTCACGCAGTAATTCACGCTATTTGTGACAGGTGATGTTGATGCTCTCTGTGCTCCTTCTGCACTCATGTCCCTTATAGAGACCTCCACAATGTGTACAGTTGTGACAAAATCTACAACTCGCTCCCCTAGTACATTGTCCACTGTTGAAGTTGAAGCATTTTCATGTGTGCCATATTTATATTGTGGACCGGAGCACATCCCTGATAGTGTTTTCCTAGATAACACAACTTACTGCTGCAAGTGCCTGCATTCAGACGGGTGTTACATAAAGGGAAGGAGTAAACTAATGAGAGTGTCTTCTAGCAAATGAGCCCAATAGACATGAATGTTATTGTAAGTATACACAGTTTATAGTCAATCATTTGCCCCAACCAGCTGTTGGTTTCCACAACTACATGAGACCATTACAGTAGCATTTAAACTTGCAAACACAATGGTAAAGTTGTAGAAATGCAGTTTATACAGTGTGTTTAAATTTCTTTTTATTTGTTTTGTTTTGTTTTATTTAATGGTAAATGTATTCATGACTATGGACCAGATCTAGTTTTAGTAAAGATTGCCCACTTACGCACGCAAAGTGCATAAGTGGACTAAAGGGACTGGAGGCCATGCAAGTGTCAGTACACACGGATGATACAGTAAAACTGAGAATGACTTATTAAACTCAGTTCCGTACAATGGTATTTACGTGGGAAGGGGCTTTGCTTCCTCTCCACCCGCCAAGATGGGTGGGGGAAAGCATGTAAATTGTACAATGGGGGGAGTAGAGTAGATAAGCGGTCGGATTTACCGCTGATCTGCAAGTGTGATTTAAGCTGGCAATACACTAGAGCGATTATCGGGCCGATCCTTCAATTATCGCGTAAGGCCCAGAATTATTGCACATGTGTATGGTAACGATTTTTCGAACGAGAATCCAATAATCGTCCAAAAAGGGCTTCTGAACGATTATTTGATCTTTTGACATGTTTGATTTAAAACGATAAAAAGCACCAGATTTTTTGAAAAATCACATAGTATATGGCCATTTCACGATAATTGTTAGATCTTTGGCGATAAATTTATGGTGAAGTAGAGGCGTTGTTTTGGTGTGATGGCTGCCCTCATCTTGGTGCCCTGCCTTTGAATGTAAGGAGAAACAACAGCAAGCAAGTATAGGAAAGCCTCATCATCCATTCTCAAAAAATTTCGAAAACCATCAGGATTATTCTCACAAATTTCCTGTAGCAGGGAAATATGAGAAAATTATTCCTTTTTCTTTAGCCATTCCTTCGCCCAACATTTACAACGGCGACAAATATTTGCCGTTTTTCTCTGTTTGTGCTGGGTTAAAATAACCATAGAAAGGGCGAAGATTCCAAAACCTTACGTATTTGCATCCATCACGGCAAAAAGAACAAAGAGCTAGCTAGAACAGGAAGTTATATTTATACTTCCGATCATCTATGTCAGTCAAAGCCACATGGTAACGACTGCCCTTTATGTAAATTCTGACGATAAAATAAAATTATCGGATGGGCAAAAGCGATATTTTGCACCTGACAAAAGAAGACCAAAAATCTGCGTTTTTTTAAACTTTCGAACGATTATTGTATGCAACAAATGTGATGTATGGTGCCGATATTATTCGGGACTGTAGAGGAAAAATCGACAAGATTATTGCCGAATTCATGTGATTTTCGATAATCGCTCTAGTGTATGGCCAGCTTTAAGGCTGCTTCGTGGCAGTGTAAGTCACACTTGTTCCGAACAAGAGAGGGTCTGGATCTTGTATTATATTATTTTGCTTTCTAAGTTTAAACAGAATACACACTGGAAGCATAACAAGGATTTCCATTGTAGTGAACTAACCCAGCTGGAAAATATATCTGCATTTTAAATGTTATGTGGCTGTCCTCAAACACATATTTGTGTAAAGAACAAGAGCCACACTTACGTTCTTTAACCTCCCCTTAATTAAGAAGAGTTTTACCAAATTCTTATTGCGTTCTTTACTACGCTTGAGTCTGTATCAAGCTTTTTGTCTCTTGTTTCTAGTGACACACCAGAAACACCTCTAGAAAAGCAAGGAACAAAATGTCAAATGTATAATTAACTCTAACTGAGACTTATTAAGAGACCAACCCTTAATGAGAATGTGTTTTGTTTTAAAGATTGCAAGTACAATATAAAAGTTTGTTTGTTTCTTAAAGATATACAAAGAGCTTTTGCCTGTATATTTTTCCACAACTATTACACTAATACACTACTTCAGTAGCCTGATTGCTCAGAAACCAACCAGAATACATAATAACTGACTATTGTCTGAACATTATTCCTCTTTCATATATCTAGACCTGTTACTGTCTCACCATCATCCCATAGTCCAATTTGACTTAATCTCTCTACACTGCTGATATCCTATTAATCTAAAATAGTTTTCTGGGTGACATTTTGAGTACCTCTCTTTTTATTGCACTCCCCACCGGAGCTCCCTGGCAGAAGGACTTTGACATTTAACATTCATGAAGAAAATTGCTTACAATTGACCTTTTTTACCCTATGTTACAAAGTAAAATCATATGATTTAATTAGCATCCTAAGCTTCTGAAGTATGTAGTATATGGGACACTGTCAAAAAGGCACTGTTCCTACAACAATCACAAAGGTTTTAGATAATTTATTTTATATAACTGTATAAAAGACACAAAGGACAAGGGCACAAGCAGGGCCAGTGCTAGGTCTCTGGCCACCCTGTGCAAAGTTTAGCCCATTATAAATGGGTGATTATGCAGATTGGAATACTCATTCATTTTTGGAAGCACATTTTGAACACGCAACACACCCGCTGCAGGAGAGGTAAGTAACCTCTTTACTTTTAGTGTTAGGGGGAGGGTTAGGGTCAGGCTCCGGGGAAGGGAGGTTTAAGGTTAGGGCCGTGGAAGGGAAGTGTTAGGGTTAAGATCAGGCTGCAGGAAGGAGAGGGTTAGGGTCAGGCTGTGGGAAAGGAAAGGTTAGGATTAGGGTAATAGAAGTAGAGGGTTAAGTTAAGGATTAATGAAAGCGTTGGGATATTTACCATTCAGAACACCGTGTTCTGTGCTCCGGGGATCGATTTCTTTGGCTCTTTGAGGCAGAAGCAGTCAATTTCCCAGCCAGTTCAGAACTGGCTGGGAGAGAACGGCCCTATCGAAATAGGGTAATTCGCAACAGGGACCCACACCTGTCCCTGCCCACCTTCCACCTCTCCTATCATTGCTCTCTACCCTTCCTGTACACCTAGGAGAAAGTGGTCCTAGCAGCCAGAGACATTTCTGGACCTAGCAGAGAATATATATGTCCAACCATTTATTTCCATTTCCTTGTATGTGCCCAGCCATCCACTTCTGGCACTTTGTATTTGTGGACAGCCTCCAATTCTACCCTTTATATGTATAAGCTTCCATTTTGCCCCTTATATGTGTCCAGCTTCCTTTTGTGCCCCTTCTGTGTGTGTCCAGCTTCCATTTCTGCCCCTTCTGTGTGTCCAGCTTCCATATTTGCCCATTTTGTATGTGCAGCTTCCGTTTCTGTCCCTTATATTGTATGTGTTCAGCTTTCATTTTGCCCCTTATATGTGTCCAGCTTTAACATCTGCCCCTTCTGTGTGTCCAGCTTCCATTTCTGTGCCATATTTGTGTCCAGCTTTCATTTTGATCTTTATATGTGTCCAGCTTCCATATCTGTCTTTTATGTGTGTCCAGCTTCTATTTCTGTCCCTTCTGTGTGTGTCCATCCTCCATTTCTACCCCTTATATTTGTCCAGCCTCCATTTCTGCCCCTTCTCTTTGCCCAGCCTACATTTTACCCCATATATTTGTCTGGCCTACATTTCTGCCCCTTCTGTATGTTCAACTTCTATTTCTGTCAATTATGTGTGTCCAGTTTCCATTTCTTCCCCTTCTATGTGTCCAGCTTCTATATCTGCCCATTACATGTGTCCAGCTTCCATTTCTGCCCCTTATCTGTGTCCAGAATCCATTTATGCCCTTCTATGTAAACTGCTTTTTTGCTTAATAACCTATTTTATTGTTTACTTACCTCAGGGTTACCGACTTTCCTAGAATATCCTTGAGACTTCTGAAATTTGCAAAGTTCTTCCGGGAGAACCTGCAAATCTCCTGCAAGTCCTGCCCCCTGTCAATGTCTACTGTAATCCCTAGAGTTAATAGGGATTGGCGGGACTTAGTGATGTCATCAAGCCCTGCCTTACTAAAGCACAGCGTATCGGCCTCCACTCTCCCCGACACTCCCCCTGTGTGGGCGTATTTCCCATTGCTTACGCCGGCTGAAGGCTACCCTAACTTCAGCTGGCGTAAGCAATAGGTAATACGCTCACACACGAGCGTACTACCACTAAGCCTTCCTCATTATATTACCTCCCCCGCCCACCTGTACTAACCTTAACGTAGGGACGCTAGGGGGGCGCCCCCTCCAGCATCCCTACGCTGTTCCTACGGACGCCTGATCAACGTAGCTACGCGGGGAAACATTTGCCCGGCGCATGCGCAGATCGGCTTTTCAACCTGGATCGGGCCCATAGACACTACTGAGCCCTATAGGACCAAATCTATTTTAATGAATGACCTTGCCTCATATATGAGGACCGCGTTATTCAATGAAACAGGTTTGGTACTACAGGGGTCCCGAAGGAACCCTGTAAAGCCAATACAGTTTTTGTGAATGATGCCGGTCGCATCTGCGTCTGTGTAAGTCTATGTGACCGTACACAGTGTTATATATATCAGATAAGATAATTATACTGGATATTAAAGGCATCAAAAAGTTTCTATTGCCAGTCTGCAGCCAATAGGTGACCATCCCTGTTGTTTCATGGTCCAATAAGTAATGCTTTATCACAGGTATGTTGCAGCTCCTCTGTCTGCCCTGTGACAACAGCAGCTATGTGGAAACTAGCACTCACTAGCAGCTGAAACAACTCAGTAACTGCGGCAAACTCTGGGGCTTTGAAATGATTCACACACAGCATACTTTTCATCAGCTTTTTGGAGATCTGTCTATCGCTATATAAATGCACAATTGTGGGTCATGAGCAGCACAGGGCAAGTGCTACAGCAATTTTCCATCTGGGGTAGCATGTCCATAATATAACTGCTTTCTCATCACTACAAACCCTGATACGAAATTCCTTTAACACAAAATATACCAATTTTTGTAGTCTCCTGTCCTGGGCTAGATTCATTTGTTCTATGAAAATTAATGTATGATTCTACTAAATTGGATTAGAAATACCCAATAATTTGTCTGCAAATTATTGTACAAAAGGAAAAACAGACAAAGTCCTGTATGAAGCTTACTAGTGCTCTTTCTTGTATGAAAAAGATTCTGCTCCGGATTCAGTTACATAGTTTTCGTCTTACATAGGTCATTTTAAAAATTGAGCTACTACTCATGCGCTATCTACGTACCATTTCTGTACGTAGATTGCTTAAGCGCGGTCTTTAGATGTACGTAAGACAAAAAACTACGTAACTGTGAATCCGGACCTCTAACTTGAAGTTCTAAAATAATACAACTGCTCCGATGTAATAAAACAGTCCATAATTTAGCTTTGCATTTGCCATATATTTTGTGTAAGTAAACCACAAAGAATGATATTTTTTGAGGCCAATTGGTTCAATATAAATGTATATTAGGTGTAATAACAAATCACCAGGTTATACACATATAAGTATAAAACTTTCTTTCTTACAGACACTTTATGTCTCAGATAGCACGTCCTGCTAATTGTGATGCAGGCAAGAAATGTATATGATTGAATGATTACCTTGCCCCAACACTGCTTCCTACAGCTGAAAGGTTACTTAGATTTATACAGTATAATGTAATTCTCCCTTCCGTCAGCACTAGATGGAATTTCTATAATGCCATGACGGTCAGATGTGAACCTTGCAGTCATAGCCTAATTTTGTGTACACTGGTATCTACTTAGACCTGCAAGCGTTAACTCTCCAGTAGAAAGCAAGTACTTCTCCTAATGCATGTTCTTTACCACAACAATGGTACAATTAGAGGCTGTAGGAGAGAGAAGCAATTTGTGGGCATGGCTTCCAGCTGTAATATGTGAACCCCTGAGTTTTCTTTCTCGTTTTAATGCAGACGTGGGTGTCTCTCTACAGGTAAATCAACAAATAAAGCAATCTAATGAATATTTTACCATTTACATGCATGTTTTTATGGCTTGCCTTTCATGTACGTGTTATTATATGCGTCACTCATCTGCTTTGTGTAGAGTTTGGATGGCCCACTAGGGTGCAGTCATTATATTAAGAACAATAACAATAATGAATTTATTATATACATTACATTGTGTTATGCATAAAGGCAAGGACTGAGTAAAGGGTGAAAAACACTGTATTCTTTTCACTCATGAGGAACATTGCTTATATAAGTGTGACATTAGTTAGTCCTGCTACATTCTGTAAACTAATCATTCTCAACTAAATGAGTTCACTTAATTGACAGTTAGTCAGAAACGCTACTGTACCACTCAACATGTGTTCATATGCACAATATAATCATATGTATCTGTCCACTCTTAACCTGTCTATGTGTAAGAACTGATGAATTAACGCACCCTAGAAAAATCTATATATATTTTAAGATTTATACTCCTCTTTACACATTAAAGCAAACACCATGTCTCAGTTTGCAATTGAGGAATACTTGTGTTGAGTTTAGATGCCTTACCTGACTTTACATCATATTAAAGTCCATAAACAGATGTTACCCTTGAAGAACTTCAACAGACTATATTGTCATTGCCTAAATCTAATTCACTAAGCACAGATGGGCTGTCAGCAAAGGTATAAGTCTTAAATAGATGTACTATCAACAGCTGCAAAAGTTACATATATATGTTGATGGACAGCATGCTGAAATGTAGTTCTTTTAGTTCTTCTATAGAAATGTATGTAAGTTTATGCTACTCACAGTTACTGATACTGGCAGAGGAAAAGGAAATGCTAAACAATACAGTGTACTTCATATGCTCCAGTCTTTTTCATTTTAAATGGCTCCATGTTATGCTCTACATAAGAACTTCCAGGAAACTGGCAGATCTGGAAGTTTGCGCGGTGCAAACCATTAAAGCAGAACTTTATTTGAGAAGATAGGGTGGTTTTTGGCAGGTGTGAGTTGCAGCTGTGAACTGCATTTTTCCAAAAGGGCCGCTTTCAACACCACATTTCCGAGGAAGGAGTTACACTGAAACGTCCTACTCCGCCACAGACAGGTAAGCGCCTAGCCCTATTTCCCTAACCCCAATCCTTATGCTAATTCTAACCCTAACCCTCCCCTTTCATTACCTTGACCCTAACCCTCCCTTCGCCTGCAGCTTGACCCTAACCTTCCCCTTCTATTCTCCATCCCCTGCCCGCAGTCTAACCCTAAGCTTCCCTTCCCTGCAGCCTGACCCTAACCTTCCCCTTATGCGATCCATTCCCTTCCGCAGCCTAACCCTAAGACTCTCCTTGTAGGCACCATCTACTCCCCACAGCCAAACCCTAAGATTGCCCTGGTAAACTATATCTCCTTCCTTGCACTAACCTGTCCGATTGTCGGAGCAATGGAAATTATCGGGTCCTGCGGCAGGTCTGCATGGGCACATTTTTACAATAGACATGGATGACAATTAGCTGTCACCTGTGTGTGTTGCAAAAATGCAATTTTTGCAGTGGCACATGGGACCCATTTTTGGCACCATGATCACAGATATGGGACCTGATCCACAGTTCTTTGTCAGCGGAGGCGCAAAATTGCTGCCCTCATTGGGTGCAACGTTTGCAGCTAGGGATAAAAATAAAGTAGTTTGCATGTTATAAAAGTTTTTTTTTTAGTTTATAATCACCTTATAAACATTATAAAAAATAAATTAGTGTGTTACATAATGATTAGAAAAAGCATCAATCTGCTGCTTATCAGGACATAATCATAAATTTTAGTGTTAAAAAATGTTCATGTAGAATCCCTGAACCACCCCCTTTTTCATTTAAATATTTTACAAGTTCCCATTGCACAAGCGCAGAGCGCATGGATGTGGACACAGACGAGTGGCCAGTAGAGCACCCATCTTTCTGTGCTTCTGCACATGCGCAAAGCATTTTTCCACTGCACTTCTGTTTGAAGAATACGCGAAACGCAGCTCTGGATTATGTCCATGGTCTGCTTATAGAAACATTCTCATTAATTTTGTATAACTACAATACGCTAACTGCAAGTTCAAACAGTGTAACATTTCATTTTTTTTGGTATTACTTTTGTCTAATTTTAATGTTATGGCCTACGTAAGACGCATGATATTTGAAATATATGACATGCACTTATTTAGATATCTTTTTACTTTCTGTTTTTTTTGAGCTGCAACATTTCTCTCACAAATAAATAGCTAGACATATCAGCCTCTTGGCAATTTTTCTTAATGACATCTATGATCAAAATTGTTATGTAATTAGAGGGTTTAGCAGAGTGTAGGCACAGAGGTTGCAGACTGCTGTCCAGAGGCAAATCAGAAAACGTGTCTAGCTTGTCAAGGCATAAGATAAATTAGAAACACCTCTGCAAAACAAAAAAATGACATTCATACAATGCAAACATAGATCACATACCGTCTTTCCCCAAAAATAAGACAGGGTCTTATATTTTTTTTTTCTCCAAGAAAGGCACTAGGACTTATTTTCGAGGTAGGGCTTATTTTATTTATTTTTTTTGGTATAGGGGAGATGACGCTTGGTGGTGGGTCTGTGGTTGAGTTAGACAGCTGAAGCTGGGGTTCAGCACCAGCTAGACACATAAAATGGCGCCTATTGAGAAGGGAATGGACGCTCACCTTTACTGTGCACACTGTAGTTCACTTGCTCAGAGCCCGGTGCACTGAGCACCATGAAGCCGCCCAAAGTATTTGTCAGCAGTAGACCACAGCTGTGGAGGCAGGGCTCACTCACCGACGGATCCGCGAGGGAGACTCGCAGTAACAGTGGGCCAGCCGCGCGGATGCTCACGGGCCGGGAAGCCTCCGGGCCCCGTCGGAGTCAGGACGCACTGCACGTGACTAGGGCTTATTTTCGGGGTAGGGCTTATATTTCAAAAAAAATATGAAAAATCAAGGTAGGGCTTATTTTATGACTAGGTCTTATTTTGGGGGAAAGAGGGTACACGCTGCTTATATGTCAGAATTGTTTGGTATAACTTGTAGCAGTTAAAATGCCTGCTCAAATAGTTTTACATAATTGGTCGGATTCACAGCCCCGGACGTATTGCACATACATCCTTAAATTACCGTATGCGTAGTAACTATTTTACGTAATCTACGTATCATTTTATTACAAAGATTTTGTATATGCGGTCTTTAAGGCTGCATATACGCAATCTACGTAACGAAACGATACGTAGATTACGTAAAATAGTTACTACGCATGCGTAGTAGCTATTATCGGTAATTTAAGGATGTATGTGCAATACGTCCGTGGCTGTGAATCCGGTCCAATGTGTCTTTTAAAAAGTTTGAGCTTATTACCAAGATAAAGGATCATGGGCCAGATCCAGATCTAAGTGAAAAGCCTGTAGCATTCACAGCCCTGAGGTTACGAACATACAGACTTTGCTATTCTATATTCTACACGGAGAGGTTGCATGTCCTGATATACTAAATGCGAGAAATTGTTATGAGGACTGCAACCTACCTTAAGTATTCTGCATCTAAACCCTTCCATTCAGAATACTAGGTTGTGCGTAAGGGCTTAACCAAACCCTTAGTGTGCTCTTTAAATTCCTATGCCCACATACCATGCTTCTCTCGGACGCAGTGGTAAGTGGGCCAGCACCCTTTGGGCTGTGTTCTGATGCGGAATTATTTGTAATGTGCAAGTGCAGTGCAAGGTGTCACGCAATGTGCATACCCTGGACCAGATTGAGAGATTGAAAATAAGAAAGGAAATTTACTTCTGGGCAAAACCATGTTTATTTCAGGGGAAGTCAACCTATTGTACTGCACACAGATACTGACCAGCTTTACTTTTACACTGTTATTTAGACTTAAGCTAGGAAATATCACCTCTCAACTCTAATACTGTTTGCAACAGATGAAATATGACTCCGCTGCAATCAACATGGTTTTGCCCAGGAGTAACTTTCCTCTCTTATTTTCAATGTCTGAATCTGGTTTTGTGTCTTTAAGTCTGGATCCAGCCCCATATGTGTGTCCCTTTGCATGGTTATAGGAATGAATCATGCGTACCTGAAGTGGGAAAACTTGCCTATTATTTACTTATGTTGTCCATGCTCTGCATACATGGCAGCAAATCAGATAAAATGGCACTGGTCAGATAATAGGTTAAGTCAAGATTGCTTGATTAACTCGATCATCCAATTATCAGACTCAAATGGGGCTCAGTCCACAAATGGATTTTCCCAGACATAGATTATGAAGATGATATTCATTTCACTATGCCAATCTACAGGTTTTAATTTTGATCTCAGGGAAATTCAGATCTCTTATAGCCTAGATCCAAAACTCAGCTAACCCATGATCTAATACTAAGCTATAGTTTATAAGTTACATTTTAAATGTATTAGATGAAACACACAGCCTCACGATAGGATGACTAGACTACAATGTGGTGTAGCCATACCTGTAACTGCAAATGACTGGATTTTATTTTACGGAAATTAAATAAATAAATAAATACATTTTGATGATCATTCTTATTCCCACTGAGGATACTATTAAGGAAATGGCTTAAGACTCAATTTATTGCAATAATCATTGCAAGGATGAAAAAAACTCCTCTGGATGGTAATTGATTTATGCTTCATTTAAATGTATAGAGTGCTTCCAATATCATTTCTTACTTTCGTTAATGGCACTAGCAGGAATAAGAAAAAAAAAAAAAAAAAAAGAAAATTCTCCATACAAGTTATTGCATTTAAATGGTTTTAATATTTAAAAAAAAAAATAATTTGATGTAAATAGCTTTCATGAATCAAAGGAATTCTGCAGAAATGAGATAAAAAGGGGTTCTTTCCTTTATTTTCACACATTTTATTTGCTACTTAGTATTTGGGTTTTATATAATAGTGTAGCTAGTTACATATTTCCACACTAAAGAACAGTCATTTTAGTACAGTAAAAGGTACATTTGTGACAACAAACTATAGTCTTCATTTTAGCTTTTACTTAGAAGAGAGATGATGAATAAGTACTTATAGGGCATCATTTAAATTTAGGAGTGAAAACAGCTATAGGAGTTGATAGAGAGAAGTAACAGCATAAAGGAGCAATCTGAACTCACTGGGCCGTATCCAGACCTACAGCTGCCCTCGGTCAGTACGACCGCCATCGGAGCTGGGAGTGCACGCCCCTCCACTGTCAGGCATCAATCACTCACATGTCCAGATTCCTACCCTAATGTTTACGATCAGCTATGCTGCCTTACGGTGCAGATAACCTTGAGAATTTATATGCTTATTTTTAATTTGCTTTTGGTACTCATGCCATTTTTAACTATTTGAATTAGTAAATTTCTATCTTGGATAATACACTATGGTTTGTGTGTATTGTTTCTCTCTACCCTATATGCATTATTGAGGACGTATTGGAAGCAGTGTGTTACAGGCGGCGGCATAAAGTAAATCTCTGGTATGGGACAGACATTGGGGTAGATCCAGTACTCCGCTTGCAATACGTTTACTCGCGTAGTGTATTTACGCATGCGTATCTTCTATACACTCCCCTTGGCACACCCCTTGAATGTACGTATTTTGTCCAAGATCCGCTTTCCAAACCCTACCTTAACTTTTGCCCACGTAACCGATGTCATCCGCTCACGTACGTATGTGCAACACGTATTTACGCAGCTAAGCACGCCCATACTGTACACTTTAAATACAAACCCCCACCTACATAGTGTATTTCAGACGTATTTTAGTCTCACGTAAAATTGGCATGCCCGCACGTAAAGATTTCCGCGACACATACGTGAATGGCCCATATGTTCACATTTACGCTACATTACGGAGCGTATTTTCTATGGTGCGCATGCGCAGTACTTACTAAAACGTGATTTTATGTCTCCGCCACGCATAAATTCGTTCATAAGCGCTGGATTTGGCCCATTGTCTGTTATTGTGCAAATTACCTATCATATTCCTACTATACCCTATTTTATATATAAATATTTGGGGTTAAGGCTAAAGTGAAGGTGTCAATTTTCAACATACTCATTGTAGACACAAAATGGTGTTTTTGTGTTGGTAGCATTGATAATTAACTACACTTAGACAAGGCAATTTTGTCCTTTTCTTTCTTCCTTTTTTTCTCTTTCTCTTAAAATTGGATATATCATGAGAGGAATATAATAATTGATCACAACACAAATAAACGAACACAGAGGAGAAAAAGGATTTACAAAAGAGACTTTATTATTAAGAACTTTTCGGTTTATTTACTTGGCGCACGACCTGAAAATCTTTTCCAAAAAAAACTATCTTCTTAGCCTGATCTACCAAACAGGCTAATACAGTAAAGTGCTGCCCTGATCAAATTCAGATAGAAATAATAGAAATAAACCTAGAGGGACAGAATTACAGTATAAGTAACAGTCTTTGCGCTTGTTCCATCTTCTTGTGTTAACTCTATATTAACTTAAAAATGTTTTTATATATTATATAACAATTTAATTTGCAACGCATCTGACCCCATTATCGCAACCCACCTCCCAGTCCTCTTCTGAAATAGCGCAGGAAATACTAGCGGTCATCATGCCCACAATAGAAAAGCGCCTTGATAGTTTCCAATCCAATATGACTACGGTTGCATCCCAGCTTGAAACACATAATAACAGAATTACTTCGCTGGAGACGAGGGTGGGGGAGTTGGATGATGAGGTGTCGGCGTTACAGGACTCTGATGCGGCTAAGGATAGCGTTATAAAAGCCTTGCAAGACGGCTTTAGTGGGGAATACTTTAAATTGCTTAAAGACCATATTACCCCGCACTTGACCTCCCTTTTTCGTAAATTACATAGAGAATCGCCTCACCACCCTTCTTTTAACTCTGCCCACACCATCTTTATACTAAAACCTAATAAAAACCCAGAATTGGTGTCCTCTTACCGCCCCATAACTTTGTTGAACCAAGATTTTAAGATTATGGCTAAGATAATGGCTAATCGGCTACAGTCTATACTTCCCCAACTGCTTACCCCTCACCAGATGGGGTTTGTGCATAATAGATTTTCGGTTAAGGCGGTCCGCACTGCAATAGCGGCTGTCGTGGCTGCATCGGGGAGACGGGCTTCCTCCGCAGACATGCTTTTAAGCCTGGATGCGGAGAAGGCCTTTGACAAGGTTTCTTGGGTTCATTTACAGAGAGTCCTTGAGACTAGAGCGTTTGGCCAGCCATTCTCGCAATTTATTAGGTTTATGTATATGACCCCTGCTACTTCATTTCTAATTAATGGAATGCAAGGTTCCCCTTTAGAGATGTTTACAGGCACTAGGCAGGGTTGCCCTATGTCTCCGTTGCTTTTTAATTTAGCTCTGGACCCCCTCCTCCGGATTCTGCAGTCGTGGTCAGGCTTTAGAGGTATTTACATTGGGAACATTGAGGTCAAGATGTCAGCATTTGCAGACAACCTGCTATTGTATATTTCTAATCCTCAGCATTCCTTGCAACAGATTCTAGAAAAAATTGGCGAGTTTGGCACTGTCTCTGGTTTTACTATCAACCAAGGAAAATCTGTAGCGATGTTACTAAGTAAAGATACTTGTCCCAGGTGGGGGGCTAACTTACAACTTACATGGACTCATACGGCTTTTAGATACCTAGGTGTTCTCATCCCCAAAAACATTCATAACCTGTATGAGTTGAACATGAGGCCGATCATCCTCTTTGGAGGAGTTGCTTCCTGGAAGCACTTAATGCTTTCATACTTGGGGAGAGCTAATTTAATTAAAATTATTACCTTTCCTAAGTTGTTATATCCTCTTCAGATGCTCCCCATTGTGTTGTCAGAGGCAGATGAAAAAATACTCACCAAAGCGTTTCGTCACTTTATATGGCAGGGGAAGCATCCTAGAATTGGATTAGTTAAACTCCAGCAGACAGTCTCTGATGGGGGGATTAATTTTCCCGATCTTAAATTATATGGTTATGCTGGCACCCTGCGGTTTATAAGGGACTGGCTGCACAGGAGGGAGACCTACGCCAACTTCGCTATTGAACAATCCTTTCTCCCTGACCAATCTTTGATTTCCTTTCTCCATTTGCATAGGTTTGAGTTGTCGGAAGAGATTCTTTAAATCCACTTTTGATGTCTCCATGGAAGGTATGGCACGCCATGAGACATAAATGTAACCTTAATAGCCATCACTCACTCTTTCTTCCCCTAGTGGCCAACCCACAATTTCAATATGGTCAGGCCACATATCCTTTTAAGGCCTGGTTGGAGCGCGGTGTTCACCATATCCGCTCGCTGGTAGATATGCAAACAAAGAAACCACACAAGGTAGCCTGGCTTCTCAATACATTTGATTTTCCACAGAGCCATACGTTGGCCTTACATCTGGTGCAACACTATGTTAGCTCAGTGTTAAAACTTTTAAGCCCGGAGGACATCTCAAATCCCTTAGATACTCTTCTATCCCAACCCCTACTGGGTAAGAAAGCAATATCCCGTCATTATAGACATCTACGTATTCCCATTGATCATACTAAAATGAAGACTGGAGTGATGGCTTGGTTGGAGTCCTTCCCACAACTCACTTTAGACACGATTATGAGGACATTCTCGAGATCTATTTCTTGCATTACCTCTAGTTCTTATAGAGAGATGTTCTACAACATTTATCATAGGGGATACCTGACCCCCCATCGACGCTTCCTCATGAGACTGACAGACACAGATGAGTGTTTAAAATGCCGGAGGGGGGGAGCCTCCTTGATGCATTGTCTGTGGGATTGTCCTCTTATTAAAAGATTTTGGCGCCAAGTTGCACAGTTCTCTAGGACATGCCTGTCATTGCGATTGCCGCTGACGGCGGAATGGGCGGTTTTGGGGGTGACGAGTGGCCTCGTAGGTGTTACGAAAAATCAGAGAAAGCTGTGGGCAGTGGTATCTGCGGTGGCCAAAAAATGTATCCTACAAATGTGGATAAAATCGGATCCGCCGAGTATATCATTGTTTGAAAACAAGCTTTTCTTTGTTTTTCGAATGGACTGGGTGGAGTCTTCTTTGAGTAAGGAAACACGAACTGGGGCATTCTTTGAGACTTGGCAACCCTTCATTAATATTCAACCGAATAGAATTAAGCTACAAATACATTCTTGCTTTAGTCAGAGTAACTGGTATGAGACTAGGGTTTTTTTGAATGACCCCCCTATTATCTTTGAGTCCTCAGCATAATCTTGGGATGATGTAGGTTTCTGTGCTGGTTCACTGCTGGTGGGATGGTTGGCCGCGCCCTGGTATTATACTGTCATCTAACCTGCTGTTAACATTTAATTATGTATATGTACTGTTATTTTTGTATGTATATGGATATGTTTATTTTGTGTGTCCAAACATGTAAGTCATTCTGGTTTTTTTTTTCCAATAAAAAGTTTATAAAAAAAAAAATAATATGATGTTATAAATCTGTATAATGGTCTATAAAGATCTGTATTATGATGTCATAGATCTCTAAAATGATGTTATAAACCTATATTATGATGTATAAAGATCT
>WWET01000118.1:127666-144569 GCA_011038615.1 Limnodynastes dumerilii | reverse complement strand
AAATTACTATACTATGTTCTGATATGAGTTTAATTCAGTTCAGTCTTTTTTCAAATTTTTTTATATTTTGCCATTAAATAATCAATTGTATATTAATATGAAATAATAATAATAATAATAAAATAATAATTATTATATATATAAATAATTGGAATCTCTCGGAATGAATTACTATGTTCTGATATGAGTTTAATTCAGTTCAGTCTTTTTTCAAATTTTTTTATATTTTGCCATTAAATAATCAATTGTAATAAATATTAATATGGTTGTAGTGTATTTATATGATATATCCCTGTATGTCTCCAGTCACACTTTCTCCCCCTGTATCAATACACCCTCCCCCCTTTCTCCCTATATCTATATTATAGTTATGATACCTTCTTATTCCTATGTGCAGTCTTTTTCCTTACCTGACTCTGAAGCCAGATCCTCTCCCCCTGTCACAGATCAGCAGCTGCAGCCTGCCCTGCACTGTGTACCATGTGACCGCAGCAGTCACATGGTACAGTCAGCTTCCTGTGAGGAGCCCAGTGCACTACTGGGAAGTCACAGGCTCCATGTTGGAGCTCAGAGCCAGGGTATTAGCCCCAGCCTGAGCTCCTTTATGGCAGGATCTTTTCAGTTCGTGCTGCATTAGTTTATCAAAGAGAGTGTGGAGTGGAGGCTCCATTCCATCAACCCCCTTCATGCTCCCCCCTGTGACACCACTGGCTGAAGGGCCCTTTGATGTGTGGGACCCTTGGGCACTAGCCCAAACTGCCCAGTGGAAAAGACGGCCCTGCCTTGCTTCTGTGCTCAGGCTTACCATGTTGTATGACTGTCAGGGCAGTGCACAGTGAGTAGTACTTGCACCGCACAATGCTAAGGTCATTATTTTGATTAGGCCTTATCTGTGTGGAATTTGTATGTTCTCCCCGTGTATGCATGGGTTTCCTCACACACGAAAAAAACATGCAGGTAGGTTAATTGACTGTGTATGTGTTATGGACTTTAGCATGTAGCTCCAATAGGGGCAGGGACTGATGTGAGTGTATTTTGTTCTCTGTAAAGCACTGCACCACTATATAAATAAGTATTATAATTATTAATAATAATAATAATAACAATATGAAACAGTCTTCCACAACCTCAACTTTGTAGCAGAAGAGTTTGGCTGTTTTAAGCCTCCTACACAGCTGTTTCTGTTTTAGTTAATGACTGTGTTTCAACCTACATATGAAAATGATCATTATCACCTCTTTGGTATAATTGGTTTATCATACGCCTGACTATAATCCTACAAAATCCTGACTTTGTGCAAGTGTGCCTATAAGTATTGATGCTAGTTAAAGGCAAAGGGTGGTCACACCAAATATTAATTTGATTTATATTTCCTCTGTACATTCACTTTGCATTTTGTTAATGGAGAAAAAATTAACCAATGACACTTCTATTTTTGAAAGCATTCTTACTTTGCAGCATTTATCCACAAGTGCCTAAAACTTTGGCACAAACTTATATATAGTATAGTATATAATTTTATATACATTAATAGTTTATGGTAGGTACGATATTTACTTTATTGTAATGTTGACACACTAGACTTGATCCAGAGTTTGAAAAATAGAGGGAATTAGGTGGAATGGTAGATCTCGGCAAAACTGTTTTGAATTTCAGTTAGAGAATACATTTTATTCTTTGCATGCAGGCAGAATCCTTTGCTTTACTGCTTTATCTTATTGGACACAGATAATGACCATCTCTACTTTTAAACTGTTACTAAACGATCAACGACTGATAGCCCATTCCACAAAAGCCACACTCAGACACTAATACTATCAAATAACAACACTGACAACTTTAGCTGGATTTAAAAAGGGGACATAAGTTTATTATAACTGAATTGGTGGAATTTGTAAATAACTATATAACTTAGGGTTGAGCACGGTAGCAAATAGTAGGTGTGTTTCACAACAGGAACTTAAAGTGGTAACTTATCAACAAAACTGGCACCCCCACCTCCCCCCAATACCCCGGCTCCACCTCTTCATGGTACAGGACAGGCAACCTAATATTAGCTCGAAGGGTGTGCCTCTGAACCAGACATTTTTCCCCCATAAACAAATATGGTGACACAACACCTCTACCGCAAACCTATGCCCTGACTGTGAAAGGAAAATGTACATGTTAAAATGCATCCTACACCAAAGGGAGGGAGGGATTTTCAAAATGGGTGAACAGCAAACAGTAACATGACCCTTATAAAGACTTGGTCATCTGACACCAAACACACCCCATTTGAACTAACCAATCAACCCCCCCCTTATTTACATGCTTCTAGAACAATCCTAATACATAACTATTATAGACTGGGGACCAGTCAGTCGTTTATGTCACCTTGCAGTGCTCAGTTTTCTATTAGACTTGGGCTAGGAAAGATCACCTTTTACTTCTAATACGGTTTTCAACAAATGACATTGACCACCTTGCAATTCTGCAGGGTTTTGTAAAGAAGTAGCTTTCCAGCTGATTTCCTCTTATTTTCAAACTGGATCCAATCAACTGTGTTTTTTTTATATTTGAATACAGCAGTGGATCTACTAAAGACATTCAGCAATGTTAAAGTGGAAAAAGTCACAAAAAAGTTAAAAGTTAAAGTCACAGGAAAGCAAGTTACTTAGTTAGAGACAATGCTGAGAGAGGTGACAATACTAAAATAAAATAGCAGGAAAGAGTTGCCTGTAAACTCTATAAAGACCTCGCATGCAACTGTATATACGTCACAAGAAATAAGATCTGAAGGAAAAAAAAACACCAAGGATAGGGATGGGATATATGGAAATAAGCTTTATAAGTAAGAGATTAGAAGGGAAAGTAAGGGGAGTAATGTGTGAATGGTGGGAGTTTAGTAATGAATTTAGACAAATAAAAATAAATCCAATTGAGAAAAGAGGGTGAAGTGGTACAATAATTAGGGAGGTTATATAATAGGGAACTGGGCAAAGTGATTTTTGAAGTAACCGCCCACCCACTCCTCATTTTTGCATTTGCATTAATTCATTTGTTTAATTTTCCGAGGTCACAGCGGGTTGTAAGCAAAACAATTAGCTATAGTTTGAAGCTGTTGGCATCTGTGAAACTACTCCCCCTTCAGCAAGTATAAAGTGACATAGATGATGACTTTATCTTATTTTAGATATTAGTTATTCTATTTTATGGTTTGATTGTTGACAGTGATTTATTTTAAAACTTTTTATACAACAGCACAATTTTTAAATGTCATAAGCTTATATTAAATATATTAAATATGAATTCATAATTCTATAGTGTCATGTTGGATAAGCTCTTTATAATATTTTATATATAACACCTCTTAGGGCATGTGCATTTTTACTGAAGATTTGCTGTCTTATTGACAGTAAACCTCACAAAGTCACATCTCACAAAATAAGCATTCTAAATAAAACTTTAAATTCATTTTTGTCTGTCCCTTTAAACTCCACTTTGTGAAATTAAACTATAAGAAGAAACTTAAACAATTAATACAGGATGAATGAATTACTGCCATATATTAAAGAGTTAATTTTTATTTTTGTTTTACAAATAATAATGTATATCCTCTTCCTCTGAACATTGTTTCCTGGTAGGACATACTGATAAAAAAAAAAAAAATCATTTACGCAGGATATGGGGGTCTAATACTCCAGAGTCAGGAATCACTGTATATAAAGGAAGCTATTCCTGACTCACTTAGAACATAAAATAACATCCAGCAATATAAAAATATGCAGATGTATGAAAGTTCTGAAAAAATATTAACGTTACGTTTTAAGCCCATAATTGTTTGGAAATTATAATAACTATTTAAAATAAAAAAAAATTTTAACACACAAACACACGTGTATACAGATATAAATAGGGATGCATCATACATACATCAGGCTGTTAAGTGCTACAAAGAAGCCTGAAAAGGCAATCTCTAGTGTATCAAGCAGAATAATATTAATGGCACTAGAAAGCTATGCATTTTTTGTAAATCCTTTCTCGGCACGGTGCAAGCTGGGCCCTCTATTTTGCCTCAGCTTCAGCTTATTTCCGTTTGACACGGGAACATTAGATTCACCTCTGAAGCACTGTGTTTAAAACCAGGGGAAGCCTTTTCTATACTGGCGTTAGAGGCAATGTTGTCAATCTTCTAAGAGATGGAGAAAATCCTATCAGCTCCCTGCAGTGCCCCAGCTGACAATGCCAAAGCAAGTTTAACCTTTTTGTCCTGCATCAAAAAGCCTTTGGTCCATTAAGTATTTTCGACTAATCTCAGTGATCTCGTACCTAAAGCTCTAAAAGGTTAGAAATCACTTTAACTCAAAGAAGAATAACAGCTTTCCATGCTGCTTTTTAAGTGACCAGCGCGCTCACATACGTGTGCCAGTGTACATGCTGCTTATAGAGAAATACATAGACTTTAACCAAAGAACAGCTTTGCTTATCCAGCAGCACTCACACTAAAATGCAGGAATAACAAAGATAATTTTCTATAGTAGTTCCACTATTACCTTTAACAACCTCTGAGACACAAACCCCTGTGGTAATTTATACAGAACGTATTACAAACAAAGCAATTGGCTTCTATAAACATATGGAAGGTATAATAGGATCTAAAAGCCCCATGCTGCTGCTGTAGCCTAATGCCAAGGCCATAAGCCAATAAATGCACAAGATGGTAATCACTCTCATCATGAACACCATTCTATTTTTTCCCTGATTTGTAGCAAGTTGAGATAATGTTTAAATAGTTCACATTAAAGATCCCTAGAATTTGAAAAGTAAGCTCTTAAAGAAGGTCTTTGGTAATTGTAAGTTGACTTGCTTGCAAATTATATTTATATTAAACTTTTGCCACAATAAAGTACGTTGGGTGAGATGGAGAATTGCGCATATGCCTTTAATCGTTACTTATTTGGTGATTTTTCTCAGAAAACAGGTGGGTATAAATGAATGAGATTTACAGTAGTTCTACAAGGCGTTAAGGCAATAGGCTCGCTACGGTATGTGATTTGTGTATACAGCTTACACCTGTTCAGCAATTTGCACTTGCCCAAATCCTGGTATATTGTCCCTACGAATAATAGCAATTACAATGCATATGCAGCAGAAGGTATGCAGGCTTTCTAAATATATGTGTATAGCTAAGTATGTGCCATACCTTTAACAGCCACAGCAGTTGCTCAATCCTCATTTTAAGGATCAGAAAACAATCCCATTTTGCTTGTGTCCTTGCTCACACGCTGCACTTCCAGTAAGGACCTGTACATTTTATTTTATTTTATTTTATTGAATTGTCCTTTCCCATGCATATTAGTGCAATTACCATACGTTCGAGAAATTGCAAAAAATTGCAAAAATTGCATGAATTACTTATCGGTTTGTTTTTGTTAACAATAAATCTTTGTAAAAATATTGATGCAGATTTACAAACTGGGGACCGTGTGCAGAGTACCGGACGTATAACATATACTTCCGGAGTTTAGCGTTTTTTACTACTGCGCATGTGTAGTAAATTTTTGACGTAATCTACGTCTCTTTTCCTTCCGTAGATTGCGTATATGTGGTCTTTAAGACACTTTTTCATGGTGCGACTGCATGGCAGTTCTAAACACTTTTTATTTTGGGAGGACCATTGGAAAATCAGTGCTGCAGTAGCCGCATGACTAGAAAACATATATCCACAGAGAGTGTCTTTCAGATACTTTACCTGCTCTTGGAACAAAAATGGTGCAATTTTTTGTGTCTAAAATGTTTCTACTGGCAGGTGGTACCACGTACAAAATAGAAAATAGGGCACCTTAGAACTTAAATATACCTCATGCAAGCTTGAAACATAATTTAGCATAAACATTTTCCTCATGGTGCATTTCACAACCATAGGCTGGATGCAGACTTAAGAAGGAGCTTGAATTTAAGAGAGGGAAGTTACTCCTGGGCTAAACCATGTTGATTGCAGGGGGAGTCAAGATAATTGTATTCTTTGCATGCAGGGATATAGCTTTGAATTGCTTACTGCACACCGATACTGACCAGCTTTACTATCACACTGTTATTTAGACTTGGGATAGGAAACATCACCTTTCAACTTTAACACTGTTTAGAAATATGAAATTTGACTTCCCTGCAATCAACATGGTTTAGCCCAGGAGTTACTATTCCTCTCTTAGGGCCAGATCCTGACCTACGCATGCCTTACGGGCACGCGAGGTCATTACGGCCGTTGTTGTAGCGGTGAGTGCACGTCCCCTGCACTCCCCGCTAAAGGTAGTAAATCTGGACACTTACATATCCAGATTCCTACCTTAACTTCTACGACCAGGTCTGCGGCCATACGGGGCTTCCCCCACCCTGTCCCCTCAATTACATGTCTATCTCCACCTTCACAGCGGAGATACGACTGTCATAAAAGGGGGGGACAGCCCCTTTTCCGTAACAGGCGGCGTACATAACCTACATTACATACGCTGACCATTACGTCATCATAAGAAGGTTGTGTGCATGCGCACAACTTTGCAGAGAGGGGAATTACGTACGCCCTGTACATAATTCCTCTGTCAGACGAACCAGAGGATCAGGACCTTAATTTCAAGCTTCAACCTTCTTAGGTCTGGATCCAGCCCTATGTGACTACCTGAGCTGGTTATAGTATACTAAATAATAATTTACTAAGGAGACAGGAACATAAAACTTTATAGCACACCACTTTATTCATTTCAGTTTGTTATTTATCTTTTTAAATACTATCAGCATTAACTTTATTGGGGTAGATCCAGAACTCCGCTTGCAATCCGTTTACTAGCGTAGCGTATTTTCGCATGTGTACCTTCTATACACTCCCCTAGGCACACCCCTTGAATGTACGTACTTTCACCCATTTCCGCTTTCCAAACCCTACCTTAACTTTTCCCCACGTAACCGCTGTCATCCGCACATGGATGGGTAATACGTATTTACGCAGCTAAGCACGCCCATACTGTACAATATAAATGAAAACCCCCGCCTACATTGCGTATTTTAGACGTACTTTTGGCTCACGTAAAATTGGCACGCCCACACGTACGAATTTACGCAGCAAATACGTAAATGCCCAATACGCTCACATTTACGTTACGTAGCGTATTATCTGTCATGCGCATGCGCAGTACTTACCAAAACGCGATTTTACGTGTCCACCACTCGTAAATTCGCTCAGAAACATTGTTCTGGATCTGCCCCATTGTTTATAAAGTATTCATTTATTTAGTGCAGAGTTCTATTAAATAACATTTCTGTTACTACTCCATATTCTAAAAGAAACACATATTTCCCTCCTATCATGCTGTCAAACACTTGATCCAGCAACTGGTCTCATCATGAAACAATATACCATACATTTACATATACAAATTGGGTGTACATCAACAGGATCTCATGTTAATAGACTGGATCTAAATATCCAATTGTGCTGCGCACAGATCTCTGATAGTGTAACCTATCTCTATCCATGCAATCATGTAAGTGATTGGGAAACCAATCCCGTGGCTTGCACAGTAATCCATCTGGCATTGGATAGGTCATCCCTATACTATAACATGTAATACTAAAACCATTAACCTTGCAAACGCACCCTGCCCCCCCTGTTGGAAGCTGTCTGATGTGTCAAAAGTCAAAATTCTGGATTGTGCAGACTGCATTCTGATCAGGCTAATAGGATGCATGCACAGACTACAAGATCAGACTATTTCCAATTCCACCCTACCATTTGTCCAATGATAAAAATAAAAAAGTAATTTCATCATTTGTTTTGTATGTGTAACATAGGGGACCTGATCTAGAGCTGCCCTTCTGCCTATTATTTAGGTGCAAGCAGGGCGGGATATCACTCTGCACATGTGCAGAATTAAATCGAGCAGAGAAAGAAGGAAAGATGGAGCCGCCCATACGCCTGTGTTTACTTCTGTGTGCTCTGCATTAGTGGAATGGGGATTTCCATTATATTTACATGGGAATGATGAAAACATAGGCATGCTGGATCTTCTAGTACTATATGCAGCAGCATGCTAAGGGTTAATAGCAGGCTGTGGTATACATTTTTCACTGTAAATGTATGTTTTTAATGATTTTTAAAAATATAACTTTTTATGGGGAGCAAACACTTGGGGCCGCGATCTGCTGCTGGCTTGAAGCCAAAGCCAAATTCATCCCCACCATCAGGGGCTCTGATGAAAACCTGGCCAGTGGTTAGACTCCGCGCCTCAGTGTTCCAATACCATAACATTATAACCAGTCATACAGTAGCTTTAAGATGGAAGCCTCTACGCCCAATGCCATCAACATTCTGATTACACAGATTTCCAACTTGAAGCAGGTGGTACAGAGAGACCAGGGAGCAGTTTCTTTTATCTTAGTCCCTGGATGACCTCATGTGTCTGGCAATTAAGGTTGACCGGCGCCTCGGAGAACGTGAAGTAGAGAAGGACTTCTTTTCAGGTGCCTTTGCTGACTCCTTGGTTTCCAAGGGGAGCTGGTGCCTGATAAGCCAATGCAGGTTGGTCGTATCATCTCACCAACTAGGAGAAATACCGCCGATGAACCATGGGTTTATGCATCTATTGCAGTGGTTGAGCACATATGGCCTGCAAGTGTCCTAGGAAGGCAGATAAGGCGGAAAAACTGCTAACCCCATAGGATGGCAAAGAGGTCTAAGTTCGGGGTTGCATCTATACTCTCCGTGCAATTCTCTTGTCGTTCCAGTCACTATTTCTCTCTGAGAACAATCTTTAATACTACAGAATTTGTGGACAGTGCGGCTGCAGGAAACTTCTTTGAGAAAAATTATGCCAATCTGCTGCAGATTCCCACCAAGACTCCTATTACTGCATGCGGAAAACCCATGGTAGGAAGCAGAATCCTTAAAAAGACGGTACCAATTTGCATTTCTATTGGTCTCTGTCATTCTAAATTCTTGCAATTCATCCTCATACCCTGTGCAGTGGCCCAAATTACCCTGGGTCATCCGGGCTAAAGTCACATAATCCATCCATTGACTGGTCCCTGGAAGACACTGTTCAATGGGGATCTCCCTGTCAAGAAAGGAGCCTCACTATACCCTTCCATTCCTGTTCATTGGTCTCTGGAAATATTTCTCACTCTTTATGCTAATTTCCAGGATGTTTTCTGCAAGCAGAGCACTGATCACCTTCCATCACTCAGATTGTATGATTGTACATTGAGCTTATTCTCCACGCAAAACTCCCTAAGGAAAGACTTTTCTCTCTCTCCAAACCAAAGGTTCAAGCAATGGAGGAGTACATTCAAGAGAACCTCAAAAGAGGGTTTATTAGAATCCCAAGTAGATGCTAGGTTCTTCTTTGTCGCCAAGAAAGATGGATCACTGAGAGCTTATATTGACTATTGGGAATTAAATGAAAGTCAAACCCCGTTGCTTCTTATTACCAACCTTTTCAACCAGCTTAAAGAATCTAAAGTTTATACCAAGATAGACCGGAGGGTTGTCTGCAACTTCATTCGTTTCAAAGAAGGTGACGAATGGAAGACTGCATTTAACACGCATTATGAGCACCTTGTCATGCCATTTGGATTATGTAATGCCCCAGCAGTCTTTCAAGATCTTATTAATGATGGGTAAATTAGAGTTCCAAGTAACACAGGTCACCTTGGGTATGTCATCTCTCTTCAGGGCTTCATTAATGACCCTCAAAAAGTCAAGGCCTTTAGGGAGTTTAGAGCAATACCTCAGATGTTATACCTCCAAACTGCAAAATGTACAGACAACCTTCCATGGGCAGAGTTCACATATAATCATTCTCGCCACTCTTCCACTGGAGTTTCTCCCATCTTTTGTGTCCAAGGCTTCCACCCATATCCAATTCTCTCCTGGTTCCAGCCACAGAGGGTGAAGCACATAGAGCTACCAGTACACTCAAATATACAAGAAGAATTGTTAATCAAGTTCTTAATCAAGTGTCTATACGCATGAAGAACAGAGTGGACAAATACAGAACAAATACAGTATCGTTTCAATACGTAAATTGCGTATATGCGGTCTTTTAGACCACATATACGCAATCTATGTATTGAAACGATGCGCAGATTACGTACAATAGCTACTATGCATGCGCAGTAGCTATTGTTTATTGAATTACGTCCGTCTATGGAAGACGGACGTAGTTCTGGATCCGGCCCAAGGGCTGTATCCATTAATAAATATATTATTTTTTTAACAAGACTGTTCATCTTTAATTATCTACATATTATTAATAAACGACAGAACTTTTAATATAAAGAGGAACTTTTGACAGTTAATTTATAGGATGAAGCCCATATTGTACATTACTATGTTACTCAACCCACATAACACCCCTGTGAATGCATGGAGTCACAGTAATTGGGTAGCATTTGGGTCTGAATCACTGCAATTGTGAATGTATTTTTTTATTTGGAATGAGCAGTGCAGTGGTACACAGAGATAAACTACGTCAGTGGGCATATGCTGCAGTCTGCACCAGGCCCTGTGTGTATATCCTTATTGCTGTCAGAAGACTCTTATCCCTCCAGAATTCTTTCTTTTAGAAATGTTCTCTGTACTTTCGGTGTCTATTACTTCTGAAAGAATGAGGACTGACTACTCACAGCTAAAATGTCAGTTTATGTAAATAATCTGATACGTTTCCTTATAGTTTCATAATGTGAGAAAATAAATGCACGAAACCGCGATTACATAACTCAAATAAGAGCATGGAACATTGAAGATTGTAAATTACTGCAGGCATCCTTCCCATGACATCAAACAACCATAAAGCTTTTTCAGTGGTACCTCCCTCAGTAGTAAATTCTCTGTATAGGCAGCATTGCTTTTATTAGCTTTATTCACAAATGCTCTCTCCACGCAATGTTCACATTTTAATTATTTACAGTATATGATCAAATCTACCTGTAAACTCACTACTCTGATTGCTTCCTGGATGTAATGTAGAGGCAATTAAATAGCAGTAAGTATGAAAGTAACACCTTTTCCAGCGTCAAACATCATGGATATCCCTTCCTTGTTAGTTTGTTTAAAATCCATCCACACCTTCTATTTGTCTCTTACCTTATATGGCTGGTGCTAATGATACGCAGAGAAACCTTTACTAACTTTGCCTAATTTGAACTGTCAGAATAAGAAATGCAGGATGGCAAAATATTACATATTTGCAATATTAAAAAAGGCTTTTCTTTTCTTTTTTTTTTTTTTGTAGAATTTGTTTCCAGTTTAGGATAACTAGAATCTGATGTTATTATGTTTCATCACCTAATGCTTCAACCTAGTCTAAAGTCAGAGCCGCCATCAGGGGGGGACAGCCAGGCCTAGTGTCCCAGGCCCGGACAGAGAGGGGGCCCGGGATAGCCCCAGACCTCCTCTCTGTCCTGCCCAGGACACTAGTAAATTCTTCATTGGCAGAGGTCTGAATGCATTGCAGTTCAGACCTCTGTATAACCGCTGTGAAGATCCGGGCCAGCGGCACTGGGTGATGATGTCACGACGTGTGACATCATCACATATGCTGCAGCTCCATCTGGATGCCGAGGAGGAGGGAGTGCGCGCTGTGGAGGAAGAGGTGAGGAGGGTCTGGTGGCTCATGATGGCAGTATTGTGGGGGGGAGGGGAGACTGGAGACACATGATGGGAGTATTGTGGGGGGGAAGACTGGAGATACATGATGGGAGTATTGGGGGGGAGACTGAATACACATGATGGGAGTACAAAAGATAGATAAATTCTATGGGTTAGCGCAGATGTGTACTAGAAGGAAATAATGAAATGAAATGAACAATGTGTTGTTCCAATATCCTTAACAGCGCGACTGCACTGATCTTTAAACAGTCTCCAGCAGGCGATACAGTGTTGCCAACAGTGTGGATACTGTGTATGCGAGATGTCAGTAAGAAAGGCTTACAGTTGGAAGATTTTCTTTGCTTCTCAATGAGAGTGGTCTCAGTTCACGCGTCTCGATAGCGCTGTGGTCCAGTTGGAAGATTTTCTTTGCTTCTCAGTGAAAGTGGTCTCAGCTCACGCGTCTCGATAGCGCTGCACACACATGGTTACACACACATGGTTGTATAAAGGCACACACAGTTGCATGCACACCTTTCCCACCACAATTATTCCTTTGTTTAAATTCACACACAAAAGACTTTATTATGATTCCTCCAAATAATCTTTATTTTATAGTTTGTTTTCTATATTTCATTTCAACAGATGTCACTAGATACGAAGATGAACTCTGTGCGTAATGGGTTTCTGTGCATAACATCAGGCTCACGCATGCACAAATCACAAAACAATGGCGAGATACGCACATGGCCTGCGTATAGATAGGAAGGTTATTAAGTAGCGAATCATTGACAACATTAGGCTTTACCTATGCAAGAGGCTTCTGAAAGACCCCAAAGTGTATGAAAAGCAGCTGAGATTAGCCCACAATGACTGATTCAGAGGAAAAACCTTTTACCTGCAGAATATATATATATATATATACACATCAGATGTTTGTGTATATATTTACATATAAATATTTATTTTTGAAACATACATCTATATATATGTAGGTGTGTGTTTATGTATGTTAAAAATAGAAAAAATAGAAATATATATATATTTGATATGCGTGTATATATATCTGATAGGTATGTGCATGTTAAAACAAAAAAATCCAGGTGGGGGGCCCTGCATATTTTCAGTCCTGGGCCCCACAATTTCTGATGGCGGCCCTGTCTAAAGTTGTTCATCAAGCTTAATCATTGATTAGGGAACCTAGGCTATTCCTACTTCCCTGAACTGTCTGAAGAACACAAATATCCCTAACCCTTTGTTTTTATATAAATCCACAGTAGAAGCAAATTCAATGTATAAAGAATGTAAAGAAAATAGGGTGCATACTATATTTTAGATTGGCAGCTGGGCCCTGCCTCCCTAAGTATTTTTGTTATTGCTAAATCTTAATTAACAATGCTTAACATCTGTAAATTGCTACATAATATAACCATGAGGTAAAGGGAACTGGAGAGACCAGGGGGATATAGGTAACTGGAGAAACTAGGGGGATATAGGGGACTGAATAAGCTCGGGGAAATAGGGTACTGGAGAGACTGGGGGGATATAGGGGACTGGAGAGACCAATGGGATATAGGAAGCTGGAGAGTCCAGGGGAATATAGGTAACTGAAGAGAACAGATGGATATAGGTAACTGGAGAATCCAGAGGGATATAGGTAACTGGAGAGACCAAGGGGATATAGGGGACTGAAGAAACTAGGGAGATATAGGGGACTGGAGTAACTAGGGGATATAAGGGACTGAAGAGACTGGGGGATATAGGGAACTGGAGAAACCAGGGGGATATAGGTAACTGGAGAGACCAGGGGGATATGGGTAACTGGAGAGTCCAGGGGGATATAGGTAACTGAAGAGACCAGGGGGATATAGGTAACTGGAGAGACCAGGAAGATATAGGTAACTGGAGAGAACAGGAGGATATTGGGGACTGGAGAGATCAGGTGGATATTAAGGAGTGAAGAGACCAGGGGGATATTAAGGACTGGAGAAACCAGGGGGCTATGGGTAACTGGAGAGACCAGGGGGATATAAGTAACTGGAGAGACCAGAGGGATATAGGGGACTGGAGAAACTAGGGGGATATAGGGGACTGGGGAGACCAGGAGTCATAAGGGCTAGAAAGACAAGCGGCCAGATCTAGTATTACTAACTGTTAAAAGAGCATATGCCCACAAACTTCACACATGAATCAGGATCCTCAAGATCCAGCATTCCATGTAAAAATAATTTCCTATGGTGGGACGAGTAACCATGTGTACTTATGTATTTATGATGGGAAGGGGGTCATATGGAAATCGTACAGTAAGGGCTTGGTTAAGCCATTACGTATGATTCAGTTACATCCCAGCTCCATTTTCCTTTACTAACTTTTCCTAATTTGCACTGCTAGGATAAGATATGCAGAATAGCAATATATTATATACTACAAAAAGTTTTAAGGTAGACTTTATTTACAATTAAAGATAACCAGAATCTGTTTTTATGCTTTATCATTTATTGCTTCAACCTAGTCTAAAGTTGCTCATACCTATACAGCCCAGTCCCATTTTCCATGGGGCCGGTGTGCAACATTTATGATAGGGTTCTCACTTCAAAGGTCTGTGGGAAGAGGTTTCTCCTTGCACATACAGACTTGACACTATGGTCAGAACTCCGTACTTCTGGATCCAGTCACAGGAGGCATAGGGGGTGGAAAAACTAGGTGTTATACAGGTATAGAAACACCAGAAGGTATAAGGGGCTAGAAAGACCAAGGACTTTAGGGGGCTTAAAAGGTCAGGGGGTATAGGGGGCTAGAGAGATCAGGGGGTATACAGGGATAGAAAGACCAGTAAGCATAGGGGGCTTGAAAGACCAAGGACTTTAGGGAGAGGCCAGGGGGTATAGGGGCTAGAAAGACTGTAGGTTACTTTAGGAGATTTTCTAAAAAAAAGTAAAATTAATTAAAGCAAAGACATTCAGGTGACTTGATTTTTCAATTTATACTCAACTCAGAATATAATGTAATCCTTTATTCTTTTGTTTGTTGTTTTTCAGGGCATTGTAACATCTCACTCACATCACATGCTTTCTTTATATCATGAATGCTACTATCTCATAATATTCTAAAAACTGTGGCGATATTGCACCAATACACAACACCTACATTAATGGAATGATATTAGACCTGACCAAAACATCTGATTTTAACATGTTGCGGTCTGCGATTATAGGATGTGTGCGGATCCGAAATTGCAGGTCTGCGGTATTTTGTAATCCATGCGATCACTCAACTAACCACTCCCCTAATGACTTACAGATTGCTGATACCCATAACCTACCTTAACTTTTCCAACTTGTGGAGACGTTAAATAATGGCAATGCAGGAATCTGAATTGGTACATTGGGCCTGATCCAGACCTACGCTGTTACACTGAGCGTTCTAACGCTCGGCGTAACAGCAGCTCACTCCCCCGACACGCCCCCTGCTTAGAACGTATTTACACTCCCTTGCGCCGGCTGAAAGCTACCCTAACTTCAGCCAGTGTAAGGGAGTGTAACAACTCTGGGAGCCTCGTTACCCTCCCTCCCCCCACCTCCCTACACTAACCTGAACGTAGTAACGCTGGGGGACGCCCTGTCCAGCGTTACTACGGTGCTGCAACATCTGCCCGGCGCATGCGCAAATCGGCTTATAAGCCGATCTTATGCTGCTGGCCGGCGTAGTAACACCGGCCAGCGTAGGCCTGGATCAGGCCCATTAAGCTGGCACACCTATACTAGTGCACTATGGAAGCTGTTGAAGGTGCTGTAAAAGCTGGATTCCTATACAAAACACATGGAAATCAGGGCAAAGTAAGAAGTCTGGGTTGGGTTCATTACTATTGGCATCATCAAACACATTGTAAAATCAAAACTTATTTATTACCAGCTCTCTGTATCTCCCAGCACAGATATTTTATTACAACAATATACTATTATTAATAAATTTGTTCATACTAAGTTGTAGGTAAAAATAGAGTAGTAGTGTTTACATATTTAACAAATAAGAAATTAACCCTGATAATAAATTATGTGCCAAAATATTAACACTATAAACGTTTTTGTATCTTCATTATTACCTTTTAAAAGGCACAATAGAAACCCAATTCACTGATAGGAAAAAGTCATATTGTGTTACCCTAATGTGAGCTAATCACAGCAATTATAATACACTGTACTTTTCACAAAGCAATAGAATAGCAGCAGTTTAAACACAACATAGTGCCCTACACAGGACAGGTTACGGGAAGATGTCTCTTGACTGCTATTATATCTTGGCTTTGAGTTGACAAAATATGGAGAAATTGAGTGAAGAAGTCTGATATATTGCAGAGTGATTAGTCAGACTCCCATGCTTACAGCTGTAATTCAAATGTCTTATTTTCAGAGCTCTTTCCTTTGTGATTAGGAATAAATTGTAGGAACAGGTCAGTTGTAGAAATGCTTCAATTTGCCTTCAGACAGTGATGGTGGTAAATGAAGCAGTATTTTCTCTAAAGCCCCCTACACCTCCCTCTAAGCTTCATGAAGCAGATGTTGCAAAATCTTCTCCGCCCCTTATTTCAGGCAAATTCGTCCATCACTTATGAGGGTCATTACAACCTAACAGGACCTTTTTGCCTTTCAATGAAGATAGTGGTATCTTCTACCAGCTAAATAATGTCTTAGCGTCTGTACTCTGTACAACAAATGTTCTATATGCGGGAACAAAATTACCAGTTTTGTAGATATTAGATGACCCTGGAAACAAATAATATGTGGCAGAGGGAAATCCCATTTAAGTAAACAGAGGCAAAGCATTCTTATGCAGGAAACACCATGCAATTATAACACTGACATTCATATGGTACAGAGGGGCAGAAGCTTCTCGAATTCATTAATGACCACATTATAGATACAATTATACACATGTGCAAGACCATAAAAAAAGATATAAATGTACATCTGAACAAATCAAAGTCACAATATGAGGATTAAAAATGTTTTTTTTTTAAATAATTCTTTTTCCATCTAATAATTTTATCACTCAATCAATCAAATTATTATCAATTATAAAAACCTTGGACCGGATCTAGACCCCGCACGCTTTCCGTACGTGCGGGGGTCTAGCAGCACGCACAAGAGAGGGAAGTGAACTCCCCCTGACCCAGGGGCCAGATTAACTAAGCTGTGAGAAAGGAAAAGTGGACATGTTTCCCCAGAGGCGGCCCTAGGGTTTGCGGGGCCCTAGGCCGACCGCCCCCCCCCTCCCCAAAAA
>WWET01000118.1:78231-90208 GCA_011038615.1 Limnodynastes dumerilii | reverse complement strand
GAAACCATCGTGGCTGACGGGCTGTAGAGGCAGAGAAGAATGTGCACACAAATTAACAAATAAAAATAACAGTGTGAAACAAATTAACACTTAATCACCAAACATAAAACCACAAAGGGAAAACTAACAATGACCCACCAATAAACAGAAAAAAATATAAGTAAATACAAATCAACAACATCACCTATACTAAATGGATACATAAAACATAAAAGTGTGTATCATCTCTGCAGTGTGTATTTCGCTGTGTGTACCATCTCTGCAGTGTGTACTTCGCTGTGTGTACCATCTCTGCAGTGTGTTTTTTGCTGTGTGGTTTCCTTGCAGCTTGCTGACCCAAGTTCTGGGTCCTAGTGCTAGTCTCTTGGTGTTCTCCATCTCAACTTGTGTAGCTCTTCTGTTTCTATCTCCACTGTGTCCATCTCCAATGTGTAGTGTCTGGCGTGAGTCAGTCCATCGGACTCTGTCTGTGGTGCGCTGTTTACAACATTGTAGCCACCTCCTGCTGTCTCCCTGCATACTTACCCTGCTCAGTTCTGTATCTGATCCGTGGGTTCTAGCAGTATCCTGTATGCCTGGGTTCCTACTTAACATCTTGTATGCCTACTGTTTTCTTGTTGTGCAAGGGTTCCGGCAGAGTCATTGTTGTGTCTGGGTTCCTGGTTACGAGTCGGTTCCAGTGCAGACACCTTCGCAGCAGTACCCCTTGAGGGCTATCGCCGGGTGCCGCGACCTACCAGACCAGCAGCCCAGACTATCCTCCATCAGAGGCTCCTAGACCTGGTGCTGGTACAGACTCCGTGCCCCGGTGAGAATCCTCCTGGCTGACTGTAACACTACCTAGCTCCATTATCAGATGAAGCTCTCCAAACCACACTTGATTTGGATCTTAGGTCCCTTCTAACTTTGGAATCTAGCCATAAAAAGAAAGATTCTCCTGACAAAAGAGAGAAAAAAACTGTATTTATCTCTACTTATAATTTGTCGCAAGGAAGATTTTAAAAATCCTTAAGAAATATGATTTGATATTTAGACCCTATACTAAAGAACACTCTCCCCGTAAACCAAGGGTTGTTTTTTAAAAAGGCTAAAAATCTTGTAAGTTTCTTAGCTCCATCTTTTTTCAGGAGGTCCTGAACTTGCCCTCCTCCTGTAGCTGTCTCTACCTTTCTTCCCTCATTGGTGGAGAATTATAGATGTGGGAAAACCTGCTGTCTAACGTACAGTTTTATGGAACATATGCTGTCTTGTTTCACCTCTTTTAGCACAGGGACATCATATTCTAATAAATATTTTAAAAACTGTTCAAATCAATATGTGATATATCTAATGACTTGTGGCTTTGGTTTTCAGTACATTGGGAGGACGACAAGGGCACTACGTTATCGTTTCATAGAACACAGACGCTGCATTTTAAACAAAAATCCCAATCATAATGTGGCTGTTCATTTTGATAAAATACATAAAAGGGGATATATCTTCCCTAAAAATTATAGGAATTGAATTTATAGCCCCAACAGCTAGAGGTGGTGATCGATATGTGTCTGTGTATTCGTGATATGGATTTTGGTTAACTGATTTTCCTTTCTCTCATTTTCTTGTAATCCCCCCTCCCCTTTTTTAATTATTATTTTTGATACTTATATATTAATATGCAACTTGATTTTTTATTTATTTATTTTTATTGAGTTGTATGTTTTTTATTTATTGACTTAGATTTCTGCCTCTTAACTCTGTAACATGAAAGGTTTACAGCTGAATAGAATGGAGTAATCAATGGGAGACATAAATACGGATCTTTAAAAGAAATGTCACTCTTTCTGATGTAATCAAGTGAACTCGATGAAACGCGTTAAGTTCTGAACATACTGGCACTGTGACAAGTGAAATTTATATTTGAGGATCCAGATTGCATTGTGATTTTATTTTGCTACATTATTGCAACAAACTAACAAAGTGACTGCACCAACAAGGAAAGTTAATGAAAACATATATATACTCGTATCCACAGCTGATTTTTACTAGCTCACTTTGCTTTGCTATCAGCGCCACTGGGAGCGTTTTACACTCTGACCGGTCTCTGCATTGGGACTTACTGATCTGCTCTGAGGCTCCCGTGGTGAAAGTCTGTAACCAAACAGTGGGAATGGATAGTCCACTACTGATAATCCCAGGTGGAAACTTGAGACCATTACTCACCAAGCCTGAAATACTGTACCAGGTAGGTCTCCATTTTCTTTCACAGGTGAGTGACTAATTCCAACTTTACTTTACGATCAGTGTTTGGTACTGTGATCAAAGTCTAAAGGCACTTAGCTGTTTAACATAAATATTGGCCCACAAAATAACCTAGAGGTATATGAGAAATTGAAAGTCTCTGGATATGCCACCTAAGATACTCGGGATACTTATATTAGCTGTGGTTAGAACCTCGTACATCATCTATGTGCACATTTACTTTGTTTCTTATTTAAGACACTTTCTTCTATGAAGTGTTTTTGTTGGAATTCCAGCTTGCAATAGGATTCCGCTATATATTGAAGACTGACATGTTCAGTATAAGGTTTTCACTTGGTGGCAATGTTTACATTGTTTTTATGGATGTATAAATGCAATTTTTTATATATGCTACACCTCTGATATTATAATTATTTAGTGCTACCTGGAATTCATTTATTTTCTTCTTTGTGTTTATGCTCTGATACTAATATCTATCAATGCAACAATTATCCTGAGATTGTAATTTCCACGTTTATAACAGCATTATTTTTATAGTTTAAATAACATCCTCTTTTTCCTTTTCTTTCAACAGATCTATATAATCTTGTCAACAAAAACACTACACACAGGAATAATATTTTATGCATATAATTACCAACCACATCAAAAAGCATTTGCAAACAATCACATATGCATGTTCATATCCCTGCAAATACCTGCATGTGTGATACTTAAGAAAATCATAACTAACATGCATTTGCACCATAGTCTTAGAGTGTTGGTGGAAACAGTTGCAGCCGACAAATCCATCAAAAAATCGATAAGGTAATCATCATCATCCTGATCTTACAACTCCCTTTTGCTAATTCAATATATAAGGTTTAAACAGTGCATAAATCCTCAACCCTTCGGGACTGGATTGGGCATATTTTTGAGTATACGCACATACGATATATGGATTACTTTATTCCACCCCTTCCCTGTTCTTTAATATACCGTCAATCACAGGTGTTCGGCGTATTGTAGAAAACAGAATATCCCATTATACAATGAAAATCGAGTCTACTGCCTTGTTTACCAAACTTGTTGCCATACTTCTACCCGTAGAGTCAGACAACAAGATGGATGAACTTCATTATACTGATATCTTTTAAAATATCAAGATATCAATCTTTTAAAATTAGCAAATAAAGGATAGAAACTCATGTAAATATCTATCTTCTTTCCTCTATGCCACTGTGTCTCCCTTCCCCAGTGTGTATAGAAAGCCTGTGCTATAACATTTGCATCCCTAACTCCTCCCCCTTGAGTTTGCATCCACCAGAGAGCACTCCAAAAAAAAAAAAAACTAGCCATACAATAGAGCGATTATCGAAAATCGTGAGAAATCCTTGAAAAACCTCACAATTTTTCCGCTAGAGGGCCAAACGATAATTTCATATATCGTTCAATGTTTAATTCTGTATTTACATAAGGGGCTGTCCTGACTATGGGGCAGAGCACATTTGTCCATGAAGTATTCGCAATAAACATCCTGTAGACGCATATTATTCTTTTGCATAGCCGAGATGCAACAAAATAATATAATATGGTCGTGGAATGTTTGCTCTGACCCTGGTGACCTTGTTGCAGCAAAACGAGAGAAAAGGAGGATGCGGCGACAAGGATTGAAGCACAAGGAGAGGAAAAGGAGGATGCAGCGACATCGTTATTGGATGAAGGAATGGCTTAGAAAGAGAGAATCCTTCTTTCATATCTCCCTTTTGCAGGAAATTTGGGAGAATAATCCTGATGATTTCAGAAACTTTCTATGAATGGATGATGACACCATTCTGTAATTGCTGAGTCTTGTGTCCATGCATTTAAAGACAGGATACAAGGATGCGGACAGCCAACACAGCTGAGCCATGTCTCGGCAACCCTGCATTTCTTGGGAACTGGGAGGTCATTTGAGGACCTCAAGTTCAGCTGCGCAATTTCAGCTCAAGCTTTGGTGAAGGATTACACGATTATCGTAAAATGTCCATACACTGTGCGATTTTACATTTTATCGCATGGTTTAACACAATTTAAATCAAACATTTCAAACGATAAAACTATTGGACAAAAGGTGTTTTGGGACGATTATCGCAAGCTCGGGCCAAAAAACTTTACCATACACTAGAGCGATATTTTGTCCGAAAACACAATTATTGCAACATCGGGCCGATAATCGCTCTAGTGTATGGCCAGCTTAAGTGATCCACATCCGACTGGAGTTTGCGGCATGTATATGTGTAGAAACACAAAAAGTGAACATTTCTGGATCCTAGCAATCGGAAAACACCCCATTTTGGATACAACTCTGTGTTATACTACTTTGTACATGGGCATTGCGAAATGATGTCATACAATGAAGTTCTTTAGATTTTGTATGACATAATTTCGGTTACAGATTTTCTTCTGCTGTAAGATTTTCTCTAAGTGCCTGTTACGGTACCCCAGGAATACCGTGACCGTGGGTGAGGGAAAAAAGTGCTACAACAGACCAGGATTACCCGTATGGAGAACCAGAGTGGCTGTGAGAGAGCAACAGATGGGCAACACCACCTGGGAGCAGAGCCTGAATTCCGGACCTGGTCTTCGCTAGAGCCCCTAATGGTGGGGATAGACCGGAGCTGCAAAAAACCCATCAGGATGCAGGACCAGAGGGGTAACTCCCGGGAGAGGAGGTTAGAAGGAAAGGTGGAAATAAGTGGTAGGTCAGTAGGAATAGGGAGTAAGTGGGAAATAGATAGGACCGGAAGAGACCGGCCCGAAACAAACCACAAAGAACGTAAAACAGAGACTAAGGACATAGGAGGGTTAACAAGACTTACTGGACTTACTGACAGACTGGGGCAAATACTCAACCATACACACCAGCGGGACCCCGAAGGGTAACACAGGCAGTCACACAGGGGAGGCACGGATAATACAAATAGGAATAAACAACAAGGTGGGAGAGCGAGGGCAGGAGACAAGAGGTATAAGGAAAGGAACTAGGCAAGGAAAGAACTGGGCACTCAGGAAATCAGGAAGGTAGCACAAGGCAAGAAAGATAAGTCAAAACTGGCAAAGAGACACTGAGGAAACTATGACCAGCACCTGCCAGAAGGCAGTGCTGAGTTTAAGTAGAGGCTGCTAGCCCTCTGATAGGCTAGCAGCCGACTGGTCTCCAATGGGATGGCTGAGGTAATGTAATGCGATGGGGCACGCCCCTGCAGTATCGGCGATTGACGTGTCTGCAGGAGCTGGGAGAGAGAGGATGCAGGCAGCGTGTGATGGCCGCTGGATGAAGCCTGGGGAGCGGTGAGACTTGCGGCGTATAACAGTACCCCCCCTTGACGAGGGGTTAGGAAACCCCTAGGGGCAGGTTTATTTGGAAAGTTATGATGGAACTCCTTGATTAACTTGTTGGCATGGAGATGTCTTGAAGAGATCCATTGACGCTCCTCAGGACCGTATCCCTTCCAGTAAACTAGGTAGTGAATCTGTCCTTGTACCTTCTTAGAATTGAGAATAGCTTCAATCACAGATTCTTCTTGGCCGTTGATCACGACAGGAGGTGGTCTGGATCCTTGAGTAGACTTGAATCTTCTGGAGTGATGGAACGGTTTGAGGAGAGAAACATGAAAAGTGTTAGGTATCCTCAAATTAAGAGGAAGGTCCAACCTAACAGCCACTGGGTTGATGCGTTTAATTATGGTAAAGGGTCCAATAAAGCAAGGTCCCAACTTTTTGCAAGGTTGACGGAGCCGAATGTTCTTGGTGGACAACCAGACCTTGTCGCCCACCCTGAAGGAATGATTTTGCCTATGGAGGTCAGATCTGGTCTTGGAAGAAATGGATGTCTGAAGTAAGGAACGATTGACTCTGCTCCAGTTGGACTTGATTCTCCTGGCGATCCTTTGTGAGTCAGAGGACTGCTCCACCTCAGGCTGGAAGAAAGAGTTCGACCATGGATTGTAACTAAACGTGCAGAAGAAAGAAGAAACTTTAGTAGAACTGTGGAAGGCGTTGTTATACGCAAATTCAGCCCAGGAAAGATTTTTAGTCCAGTTATCTGATGTGTAGCACTGAAGATATTGCTCCAGGTTCTGATTGACCCGTTCTTTTTGGCCATTAGACTGCGGATGGTATCCAGACGACAAACTGACGTTGATACGCAATAATTTGCAGAACACTCTCCAGAACCGGGCGATGAATTGTGAACCTCTGTCAGAGACAATGTCTGAGAGAAGACCATGAAGGCGGATAATGTGACTGACAAATAAATCGGCTAACTCCTGTGACGAAGGTAGACCAACCAAAGGTACGAAATGGGCCATCTTGGAGAATCTGTCGATGACAACCCAAATGGTGGTATTACGGGAGCTGGGCAGATCTGTCACAAAATCCATCGATAGATGGGTCCATGGACGTTTAGGAATGGGAAGTGGTTGGTGGAGATCAGGAAGACTTATTCTGAGCGCAGATGGTACAAGAATTGATTAATTCCTTGACGTCCTTAGTCATGGCAGGCCACCAGACAATACGAGACAATAACTCTATAGTCTTCTGAACTCCTAGATGACCAGCGGTCCAGTGTCTCCATAAGCACAGCCTTCCTGAGATCCTGTGTGACAAACAACCGGTTAGGTGGACCTTGGTTGGGAGCTTGGTCCTGAGCTTGCAAGATGAGCGAGTGGAGGTCTCTGGTGAGTCCAACAATAATAGAAGATGAAGACACGATAGGCAGGGGGGGAGAGGTGGGAGCGTGTTCTGGCACGAACGACCGTGACAAGGCATCAGCCCGCTTGTTCTGTGAGCCAGGGCGATAAGTAATAATGAAATTAAATCTGGTGAAGAACAAGGCCCGTCTGGCCTGCCGAGGATTCAGTCTCTTGGCTGCTTGAATGTAGGCCAAGTTCTTGTGATCGGTTATCACCATGATGGTGTGTGATGCCCCCTCCAGCCAGTGTCTCCACTCATCGAAAGCCATCTTGATGGCAAGTAACTCCCTGTTGCCAACATCGTAATTTCTTTTGTCTTGAGAGAATTTTTTTGAAAAGTAGGCACAGGTATACACCTTCAAATCCTTAGGGTCTTGTTGAGACAATACAGCACCAGCACCAATGTCGGAAGCGTCCACTTCGATTATGAATGGTAGATCCGGATCTGGATGACAGAGAATGGGTGCAGAAACAAAAGCACGTTTGAGATCGCAAAGCACCTTGACAGCAGCAGGAGGCCATCTGCTGGGATCAGCCCCTTTCTTGGTGAGATTGGAGATGGGTGTCACCAGTATAGAAAGGCTTCTGATAAACCTTCGGTAGTACTTGGAAAAACCGAGAAAGTGATGGGTCGCTTTAAGATTGCTGGGTTGCAGCCAGTCCAAGATGACCTTCACTTTAGCCGGGTCCATAGAGAACCACCCTGGGGATATCACATAGCCCAGAAAAGTAACCGTGTTCACCTCAAACTCGCACTTCTCTGGCTTAGCAAAGAGGTGATTCTCTCTGAGACGAGTGAGGACTTGCAAACGTGTCTTTAGTGAGAGGTAAGATCAAATGAGAAGATTAAGATGTCATCCAGATAGACTATGATGAATCTGCCAAGGTTATCACAAAGGACTTCGTTAATCAAATCCTGGAAGACAGTGGGTGCATTGCAAAGGCCGAAGGGCATCACCAGATACTCATAATGGGGTAGATCCAGAACTACGTTTGCCGTACGTTTATTCGCGTAACGTATTTTCGTGCATGTAAATTCGTTACACTCGGCACACCCCTTGAATGTACGTATTTTGTCAAGATACGCTTTCCAAACCCTACCTTAACTTTTTACAACGTAACCGCAGTCATACGCACACGTACGTATGGGCTAGACGAATTTACGCAGCTAAGCACACCCATACTGTACACTTTAAATACAACCCCCCGCCTACTTCACGTATTTCAGACGTATTTTGGACGTACGTAAAATTGGCACGCCCACACGTAAGTATTTACGTGACACATACATGAATGTCCCATACGATCACAATTACGCTACGCTATTGAGCGTATTTTCTATGGTGAGCATGCGCAGTACTTAAAAAAACGCAATTTTACGTCTCCACCGCGCGTAAATTCGCTCCGAAGCGTTGTTCTGGATCAGGCCCAATGTCCTGAGTGGGTATTAAAAACTGTCTTCCATTCATCTCCCTCGCGGATTCTGACCAAGTTGTAGGCACCTCTGAGGTCGATCTTAGAGTATACTACTGCTTCTCTGAGTTGGTCGAAAAGGTCCGAGATGCGAGGAATCGGGTAGGTATTTTTCACCGTGATCTTGTTCAATGCCCGGTAGTCTATACAGGGTCTTAGAGACCTATCCTTCTTGGCCACAAAGAATAAACCCTGCTCTGACAGGCGACTTGGAAGGACGGATGAAACCTTTGCGTAGGCTCTCCTGAATGTAATCCTCCATGGAAGAAGACTCTGGGCTAGAGAGAGAGAATAATCTCCCCTTAGGGAGTTTAGCTCCTGAAACCAGCTCAATGGCGCAGTCTGCAGCCCGATGAGGAGGCATTTCTTCAGAGGCTTGATCTGTAAAGATATCCGTGAAGTCCCAGTATTGTGAAGGAAGACCGGATAGATTGGTCTCTCCGAAGCGGATGGGACGGGAGAGACAGCCTCCGATGCAGGATTCACTCCAACCCAGGATCTCGCCATTAGTCCAATCAATACGAGGGTTATGAATCTTTAGCCAAGGATGGCCTAAGACAATGCGAGCTGCGGGACAGCGAATGAGAAGAAGACTCCTTCAGACAAGGGTCTTCCATCCAGGCCACAGGCAGTTACTGGAGAGGAGATGGCTCTGGTCTTGATACCCAAGGACTGGGCAAAGTTCGAATCAATGAAATTCCCGGCTGCACCACTATCAATAAAAGCGGAAACACAGACATCTTGATCACCAATCGACAGGCACCCTGGCGAGAGATGTGAATTCTTGGAAGAAATAAAGTGAATACCCAGACGGAGCCCTTTAATCCCCGTCTGGGTTAGGCATTTCCCGATGGAATAACCTTGTTGTGGCAGTTCTCTGTCCGATGAGCCTTCCTACCACAATAGAGGCAGAGCCCCAGGGTGCATCGCCGAGTCTTCTCCTGCTTGGTTAGACGGTAAGAGCCAATCTGCATAGGTTCCACGGCGATGTTGGCCTCAACTGGAAATTGAACCGTGGAGAAGGAAGAAGATGAGTCTTTCTCCACTCGGTGTTCCTTCAGGTGACGATCCACTTTGATTGCGAGGCGCATGAGGTCATCCAGACTCTGAGCCGGAGGGAAAAGCACCAGAGAATCTTTGATCTGTTCTGACAGGCCTACCCGAAACTGTCTGTGTAATGCAGGATCATTCCATCCTGAGTCGTGAGCCCATCGACGAAACTTGGCACAATACTCCTCCGCCAGTCATCTCCCTTAACGTATAGTACGTAGTTTGGACTCTGCCGTGGCAATGCGGTCTGGATCATCATAGAGGAGTCAGAGAGCTTCGAAGAAGGCGTCTACCATCTGTTGGGCCGGATCTTGAGGAGAGAGACTGAACGCCCAAGCCTGGGGATCACCTTGAAGGAGCGAGATGATTAATCCTTCTTTCTGGAGCTCATTACCAGAGGAATTGGGCCAAAGCTGTAAGTAGAGTTTGCAGCCTTCTTTAAAGAGAAGAAACTGGGCTCGATCACTGGAGAAACGGTCCGGGAGGTTGGCCTTGACATCAGTCTCAGCCTAAGGTGAAGCAGAAGCGGAAGGTGTGGCCGGAGGGCCGGAAGGTCACAGGGATGTGATGACTTGGTCCTGGGATTGAACCTTTGCCGTCAGGGACCATTTGTCCCAGATTGGAGACCTAGGCAATGAGAGCGTTAATAGCTTCCGCGGTGGCGGTGGCTGAATTCCGGACATGGTCTTCGCTAGAGCCCCTGATGGTGGGGATAGACTGGAGCTGCAAGGAACCAGTCAGGATGCGGGACCAGAGGGGTAACTCCCGGGAGAGGAGGTTAGAAGGAAAGGTGGAACTAAGTGGTAGGGCAGTAGGAATAGGGAGTAAGTGGGAAATAGATTGGACTGGAAGAGACCGGCCCGAGACAAACCACAAAGAACGTAAAACAGAGACTAAGGACATAGGAGGGTTAACGAGACTGACTGGACTTACTGACGGACTGGGGCAAACACTCAACCATACACTCCAGCGGGACCCCGAAGGGTAACACAGACACTCACACAGGGGAGGCACGGATAATACAAATAGGAATAAACAACAAGGTGGGAGAGCGAGTGCAGGAGACAAGAGGTATAAGGCAAGGAAAGAACTGGGCACTCAGGAAATCAGGAAGGTAGCACAAGGCAAGAAAGCCGACTGGCCTCCAATGGGATGATAGACAGTGCACAGGAAGGCTGAGGTAATGTAATGCGCCGGGGCAAGTGCCCGTCTGCGGTATCGGTGGCGCCGCCATGTGTCTCTTGTTTACCTCCGTTGATTGACGTGTCTGTAGGAGCTGGGAGAGAGAGGGCGCAGGCAGCGTGTGACGGCCGCTGGACAGAGCCCGGGGAGTGGTGAGACTTGCGGCGTATAACAGTGCCATGACAGAAATTTCACTTAGATAAAACTAATGGAGACTAGCATTGGTCTCTTAATGGGTCCCTTTGAAAACTTTGTTGTATTAGTAGCTGTTGTTAGTATTTAATATTGCAAAGTATAATAAATATCATCTTGGAACATAACATAGGAAAACACTGAAAAATGTAGGAAAAGCCCTGTATGGGTAGTATCAGCTTCAAAGCATTTCAGGCACTTTAATGGCTGGTAGGCTAAAATGGCTGTCTGAGTGCTGTCAATAACTAGAGTACTTAACTCACGTTGCTTAGTGTGGCACATAAGTAAATAGCCAAACTGATGCAGACTTTGTGACATGGCCATCTTGTATTACCATTCATCCGGCAGTGATGTCTTGATGTGTGACAGCACTGATAAGCAGCTTCATACAGATAAGTCAAGGCAAACATATTCACCTCTAATTACACAGTGCTTACAAAATGCATGCTTCTGATTGTCATCTCCCAGCTAACAATGCAAGTAAGCACAATTAGATAAATTAAGGAAGCCTGCAGAGGTTCTGTAGTTAGGGGATAATTGACACACAAGGGACATTACCTTAAAAGTAGTGAGTGACAGTGCAACTGCAGGCGTCTGCTGACACTTTGAGTCACAAGCAAAATACTGATTCAATTACCTTTCTAATGAAACAACTTGTAAACAGAACCTCTACTAATGACTTTAAACAATACTTGTTTGGAGGTTGTAGCTAAAACACATTTTTTTTTACAATTTTACTAATTGTTTGTACTGAACTACAAAGCGCCCCACAGACACACATATACACACAGACACACACACACACACTCACATACTCAAACACACACACACACACACACATACTCACACACATACATACACACATTCACATACTCAAACACACACACACACTCACACAAAAACATACTCACACACAAACATACTCACAAACACACATACATACACACACAAACACACATACGTACACTCATATACTTACAAACACACACACACTCACACACATTCATACACATACATACATACATACATACATACATACATACATACATAGATAGACACACACACATATATATATATATATATATATATATATATATATATACACATACATACATACATACATACAT
>WWET01000118.1:50674-65190 GCA_011038615.1 Limnodynastes dumerilii | reverse complement strand
TTTAAAATGTTAATTTTCAAGTGATAATGAGCGTTTTAGTGTTAAAACACCCATTATCACCCGAAAATTTAAATAGTAAATGGAGCCCAAAATGTAAAATCGCACAGTGTACGGGCACAATAACCGTGAAATCTTCACCGATAAATTGCTAGGCTAATCCCGCATGACACCTTCCCCTTTCCATCTGTTCATGTTTCCTGTCCTTTGACACCTAGGGCCTGATCCAGAGCTAAGGGCCGCCGTCGCTAGAACGGCGGCCGTAAGCATAATGCGCATGCGCCGGGCAGATGCCCGGCGTCACTATGGAAACGCCCGATCATAGATCGGGCGTCCATTGTAGCGCCGTAGGGACGCTGGAGGGGACGTCCCCCAGCGTCCCTGAAGTTAGTTTAGTGTAGGGGGGCGGGAGGGTAATGAGGCTGGGAGGGCGGCGTTAACGTACTAACGCCGCCATCCCAGCATATCAACTCTCTCTTACGCCGGCTGAAGTTAGGGTAGCCTTCAGCCGGAGTAAGGGAGGTTAATACGCCGTAGCGCCGTAGGGACGCTGGAGGGGACGTCCCTCAGCGTCCCTACGCTGAAGTTAGTGTAGGGGGGCGGGAGGGTAATGAGGCTGGGAGGGCGGCGTTAACGTACTAACGCCGCCATCCCAGCATATCAACTCTCTCTTACGCCGGCTGAAGTTAGGGTAGCCTTCAGCCGGAGTAAGGGAGAGAGAGTTAATACGCTCCTACAAGGGGGAGTGTCGGGCCAGAGCAGCGACAGCGCTCAGTGTAACATCGTAGCTCTGAGTCAGGCCCATAGAGAATAGTGTGAAATACAACTTGTGGTACGGTGCAACATCAGATATTAAAGCATGTGGATTAGAGGCTGTAATAATATCGTTTACTGCTACTTAATGTGTGAAAATACTGATCAGAACAAAATAAACAAATGCAGATAAACAGCAATTCATCAGGAAATTATTCTGTAGGAAGCATTCATGCTTTCTGCTAGTTCTAAGGTTAGTTAAATGTTGTAAATGGCTGTAAATGCGCTACACACAAGGGCTTATTATATGCGTAGGTCTGGATCAGGCCCGTTGAGCCTAACATCACGTGTTTTAATTTGCACATTAGAGAGGTGCAATTTACGATAGAGGTCAATAAAAAAAAAAAAAAGTAAATATAATTTTGGACCAATTTTAATAAAATTAAAAACATACCCTTGTATTAGTGCAGAACAGGTCGCAGCAATCTCAGGCTGCCATTAAGTGCTTAAGTATATTAATTCTTGTAGTGCTACAAAAACCAGCATGCCTATAGTTGCCAGGGCATGCTTGCATGTGAGGAACCACAAGCTCCAGCATGCCCTTATAAACTGACCCCACTGTGGGCTGTATTGCCCCCACAAAAAATGTCAAAGAAACTTTCATGCTTAAGAAGCAGCTGCTTCTGGGGCAAAGGTTTCTCTAGTTATGCCCCTGGGTTGATTAAATAAAACATATAGAGCTGTGGACAAATGCATCCAAAATGACACAAGGGATTAGTACAAGGTACAAATTATAACACTTTCACATCACCACCCTTAAAAAAACACAGGATTTAAAACCTGGGATTTTGCTGGGCAAATTACAGTATAAAAAAGCATTGTTTTTAGTAGCCTATGAACCAGGAAATTCTGACCCTTTCAAATGTGCCATGAATTTCCCGGGACTGCCCTGACAAGCAATTGTTAATCAGTCAAAGAGGAGCTCTTATTGGGTGAAAAAAATGAAGGGGACTTCACCTTTTCAACAATGGACCTGAATGGAGACAGGCAGCATTTTGTAGTACTTGTAGGTCTCCTTTCTGGTCCAGCCACCTGCAGTTCCGCCACTAAGAATTTAGTACTTGCATGTCTCCTTTTTGGTCCGCCTACGGGTGGACCTTAAATGAGTCATAGAAGTACTAAATTCATAGTGGCCAATAGCGGAACTGCAGGTCACCGGACCAGCAAAGAGACCTGCAAGTACTACAAAATACTGCTGTCTCCTTTTCCTGCGCTTGGCTCTTAAGTCATGTGAATGTTTAATGAATTAGAACCGTTAAAGGTAAAGTTGTTGTGAAATGGCTGAACCTAGCTCAAAGAATAAGTGCTAGGTTTAGACAGTAGTATACCTATAAACAGCAAACGGCATAGTGCTCACTCATACACCGCACAGCCAGACAGATCTTAGCAAAATAAAGACATCAGTAGCTGGATATAAAAAGAGAGCATGGTATTTATTGAATTGGGCCGAATTATGAATCGGTAACTAACGCTGTGATGGCTTTAATTAAGTCATCTGGAAAAGAGCTAGGTGGCCCAATAGCAGTTGGGGGATCAGCAAATACCTTCTAACCAAGAGGTCATCCACCTTGACCTCGGCGCCTCCGATCCGATCCTCCAGCAGACCACTGGACCCATTTTAAACCTAGTCATCCCAGCACTTGGAAGGTGGCCGACTAACAGGACCCAACCACTAGTGGTATGATGTCCTCGCTTCTTGGGTTGTGCTGCTATTGGACCGGAACTCCCCCCACTCCCCCCCCATAAATTCCCCCATGTATCATACCTCTTATTTTGCTGACCCCCACTGCTACTGTCTCACCATGCTCGGTCTGAAAAGGAAAAATTTAGTTAAGCACATAAAATTCTAGGACCTTAAAGTGAGGGAGGGAGAATCTTCCTGAAAAGTGACTAAACTCCTCCTACCAACATACATATACCCCCCCTTAAACCCACCCAGACCTAGCACCACTCCCCGCCCCTACCTTTGTCAATCAAACTAACCCTCATCCACCTGCTAATCCTGTTAACCCTGCATGTGCAGTGCAGCAGCAAGGCACCTGCCTTTCCTACGACCCTATGAGGCCCTTGTCTCCTTTTCATGTGCCTCCACTCTGCCAAATAATCAGTTACACATTTCCCCATTACCACAAAGGGCCGGATCCTCAACTATGGCCGTTTCACACAAACACGGCCGTAATTTGCCGAAAGATACCATGTGTAGTAACTATTGTACGTAATCTACGTATCGTTTCGGTCTTAAAGACTGCATATACGCAATCTACGCACCAAAACAATACGTATATTACATACAATAGTTACTAGTCATGCGCAGTAGCTATCTTTTGCCTTCCTAAAGTCTGACACCCTTGTCTTTATGTGGCACGTGTCTCTTTCAGTCATTATACTAAACCATACTGCTTAATGATCACTGGATCCCAGGTTCTCACCCACACTTATGAGATTCTGTCAACATTCTCTGGACTTGGTACAAATGGTTTTCTTTATACAAAAACTCATACACATGTTTAGTAGAATTAAATAAATTATTTAGTGCACAAGCAATGTACTATCAAAATAATGTTTTTTGTGAAAATGAGCAATACTTTTTACCCGTAATTTAAATATTTTCTGTTAAATACAATCCTTGCCAGAGTTTGTTTTATTTAATTAATTTTTTTCACCTCACCGCAGGGTGAAAGTGTTACTGTTTTAAAAACACAACAATGAAAACCTATAATTTGTCTCACAATTAGGATATAAGATGACAACATGAAAGGCATACATTTATTCTGAGATCAGATATAGCCCACATGGGATAAAAGACAACAATAAGTTAGTGTTTCTCTTCCCTGAGTTTTGGATGTAAGGATCACTAATTCCTAGAACAATGCAAGATTTAATTCTGCGATTCTACATAATTAAAATGTCAGCACTCAGCCAAATGTTGAAAAACTGGCCCAAGAGAGCTCCTAGTGGCTCCTTAATAAGTGCTAATTAAATGTATGTTCTTTTTTGGCATGAAACTTCATTAATACTTGTATCCATTACAGTCTAAGATAAATGATAATAACTGTCACGATTCTTGTTCCAGGGGACAGTAGATATCCATTAAAGTGACAGATTCTGACACTCAATTAATCCGCACAATGAGAAGTGGGAGGGGTATAATGAGACTCCTATGAAAATCAAGAAGAAAATAAAGTCCACTTACAGAATTTTAATTTATTGTGACCTGTTAGATTACTCACAATGGGGCAGATCCTGCTGTACGTTTTTCTGCGAATTTACGTGTGGTATACACGTAAATTCGCAGTTTAGAGCGTACTGCGCATGCGCACCGCAGAAAATACGCACATTCGCGTAGCGTATTTTCTAACGTATGGCGAATTCACGTATTGCGAACGTAAGTAATTACGTGTGGGCGTGCCAAAATTACGTTAGAGAAGATTACGTGCGAATTACGTGAAGTAGGCGGGGGGGTATTTAAAGTGTACAGTATGGGCGTGCTAAGCTGCGTACGTTCGCGTAGTCTGTACGCCCACTAGCGAACGTATTGTGTTACGTCTGGAAAAGTTAAGGTAGGGTTTGGGTAGCGTATTTTCACAAAATACGTCCGTGCAGGGGGTGTGTTAAGGGTAGCGTAGCGAATTTACGTACGCGAAAATTCGCTACGCGAACAAACGTAAAGCAAACGTTGTTCAGGATCTACCCCAATGTGCTGGGAGAGGTGTTGCGCACACAAATAGTGTATGATATAGAGTGTAGTATGCTGACCCCACATACAACTGACAATATATAGTTGATCTCTACACTGTTTTTATAATTCACCAGTTCATATTTTAAACTATCAGGAATTACAGTCTTCCTACATTTTTATTTATTCACTTATTTTGCTTATCATTTTTACCCATTATATACTGATGTTTTTTGCCTATATTGTAGTTATAGGACAATTACTTTTTAAATTGTACATATACAAAGTATAATAATTTATTTTATGATTTATATGTACTTATATGTGTGATTTGTATGATCTACTGTTTATGCAATTTCCAGTCCAATCAGCTGATTTTTGGCACTGATACAGCTGAGAGTATTAGTGCTGAAATCATAGGAATAATAAATATTCCTAATAGGAATGGGTACTATGCTAAATGGCCCTATTTTGACAATAACCCTTTCCCAATAGTGGGTAGGTTAGGGCTAGACTGCAAGACATGGAGGCAGGGCCATTTGGCCACAGGACTTACAGGGAATTTTTCTGATAGGCCGGTGGCCTCTGGATGCCACTCAGCAGCCCATTTTTATTTGAAGAAAACTAGGATGTTGTCTGTCATAGTTTTTGGTTACTTAAACGATGTCTATATAAAATGATGATTCCTAGGATGTTGTATATATTGGGTGGTGGTCCCTAGGATGCTGTATGTATTGGGTGTTGGTCAGTAGAATGCTGTATATATTGGATGGTGGTCACTAGGATGCTGTATGTATTGGGTGGTGGTTACTAGAATGCTGTATGTATTGGATGGTGGTCACTAGGATGCTGTATGTATTGGGTGGTAGTCACTAAGATGCTGTATGTTTCGGGTGGTGGTCACTTGGGTGGATGTGACTAAGTAGACATTGCACAGAGTTCACTATACATCTCTTTATTGGATTATGAAATACTAGTCAGTAGATGCTGTAGTTGCTTGCTCTTAAACATAACATTTCTTCTTGTACTTAATTGGTGATACATAACCCTGCCCTCATAGCATATAATATTGTGCTTTTATTAAGGATCTTTATTCTGTACTAATCCATTTTACATATTTTTTGACCACACCAATAATTGATCACACCCAAAATGTGACCTCTTGCAGATTTTTATCCAGATCCACTTTAAGTTCCCAATTTGGCCTGCATGGAGGGTTAGGTTAGGCTGCTAGTAGAGGAAGGTTAGAATTAGACCATGGGACAGGGGGTAGGTTTAAGGTTAGGCTAATAGAAGGGGAAGGTTTGGGTCAACTGATTGCACTGGTGAATCACAATGAGTACAGCAACAGTCATGATAAATGTTGGAGAATTAATAAAAAACGGGGCAAAGAGAATGTGTTCATGATGCGTATAACACATAGGGCTAGATTTACTAAACCGCGGGATTGGAATAGTGGAGATGTTGTTCAAAGCAACCAATCAGGTTCTAGCTCTCACTTTCCTGTTAAGCCCCATACACACTACAGTTTTTTTTAAACGATAATCGTTCGAAACACCGGTGAAAGGAGTGTTTTGAACGATATTGTGCAAGTGTGTACGCTGCAACGATCATGCTTGATCGTTGTAAAGTAGACAAAATCGTTTGATCGCATCTTTTAAAAAGTTTAATATAAACGATCAAGCCATTCAGTACTGAAGGCTCAACAGAAAATCGTTTGTAGTGTGTATGCAGGCTGATTGCCAATCTACTGCTTGAATATCTGTGGTTTATCTGTCGTTTGTCGTTTATATGCTGTAGTGTGTATGGGGCTTAACATACTAGAAAATGTCAGCTACAATCTGATTGGTTGCTATTCCACTTTTCCATTCCAGAATCTTAGTAAATCTGGCCCACAGTCGCAATTACTTACTAATGTTATTCTGTAGCCAACATTTCCATTTCCTTTTTTTTTTCCTTTGTTTTGCTTAAATCCTAGCTTACATCTTGTAATTTATGCCCCTTCATTCTTTAAGAAATCTCAAAACTTCTATCCATGAATATGAAACCCTTGAACAGACATTTACAATGATCTATGCTTGTAATTGATGATAGCCATAGAGTTGTTTGTACAGCTATGAGAGCTGCTATGAGAGCTTTATATAAACTGATCATATCTTACACCTATATTTTAAGATTGTTTCATTTCTTGCTCCTTCACTAACCTGAAAACAGTATGAGTTAGGTTAGAGGGGTCCCAAACGGCACAAACGAAGTTGCTGCACCTATGTCGGTGACACGGAGAGTCATGTTCCTGTAACTAGCAATGATAATTTCTTGTATGGTATTATAACTTATTTAAGCAAACTTGCTCATAAAATGTGTATATTTTATTTCATAACTGTATGTTGTCAATGAAACCAGTGCTTTATAAATTCTGGAGAATGTGGTAATCTAATATTGCTGAATTTACGCTACCATAGTGTAGAAGGCGTTGATTTCCAGGAATCTGCCTTTTTAGAGATCCAGCCACAAGGGGTTATTAATACTTATGACCTAAACTGAAACATGTAAGTTCCTATTATTTAAATGCCTTAGTTCACTGCCCAAAAATTGCCTTTATTTTTGTCCCCTGGGAGATCAGGCTGACAATGGTGCCAGTGTGTGTAGCATATTGAGGAATAATTGCTGTGTGCTTTCACAGTGTATTAAAGGTGGAAACAATAGGGAACGTTAAATTGGAAAGAATTACCCTGTTGAATTCTGGGAAATCTCCAGGCCAGCATGCCTTTATGCAACTCCCTCACTTTTCATTTGAAATCACTTTTTTAAAGAGCAGCAAAGCACTTGGTGCAATTAGTCTACCACCTAATTAATGCGCCCACAAAGACAATGAGAGCGGTTTCAGTTTGGACAGTAGGAGCTGGCTGGAAGGCCAGAAGAAATTTCTTGTACAAAAAAATAGCTCTTTACAGCAGCTTAATTCCAATTAGTGCAGTTAATCACATGATGACTAATGGCAAAGAACTGAGGAAACTTAACTAGCTTTACTTACTGCAAGCTACAGAACTAAGGTCTATCTATCTATCTATCTATCTATCTATCTATCTATCTATCATCTATCTATCTATCTATCTATCTATCTATCTATCTATCTATCTATCTATCTATCTGTCTTTCGTTGTATTTTGACCTTAGTAGACAATAAACAATAAACTTGTTTCAACACGATAAACTTGTGAGTGTTTGATGACAATGAACCTGATTTCACACGTCCGAACAAGATAAGTAGGTGTGGATACGCATGTATCCGCGCCTAAGTTTTAGGTCCTTCCCCCTGTATTTTCCTTGCTTAAAGGCACTTAAGAGTGCCATCAGGCTACCTTAAGGGACCATGCGTATTTTCCTTTTTAAGAAGGAAATACGCACGGAAATCCCTTCCACACGCCCTCCACATCTCAATTAAATCCCTTTTCCACTCACTCTTCTTAAAAAGGTCTCGAGGCTGCAATGGCACACCTCTTCTTACTTAAGTAATTACGTGCTGTCTAACATGTCAGTATGACATTGCATGCACCGTAGTTAAATTCTTAAATATACACACCCAAGAAACATGAGCTTTTTAGATGTGAATACGGTCCAATAGTATTGGTGACTCAGTGATTAGCACTTGTGTCTCACAGTGCTGAGGTCATGAGTTTGATTCCTGGACTAGGCCTTATCTGTGTAGAGTTTGTATGTTCTCCCCATGTCTGTGTGGGTTTCCTCTGGGTGCTCTGGTTTCCTCATATACTCCAAAAACATGCTGGTAGGTTAATTGGCTACTGAATAAATTAACCCTAATGTGTGTGTAGATATGTCTTAGGGACCGTAGTATGTAGCTCCAAAGGGGCAGGGACTGATGTAAATGTGAAATATTCTCTTTAAAGCGCTAAGTAATCTGATATAATTCTGTTTATCACGAACCGCGGCAGACGCCGCACTTACCTGCTTCCTGGTTCCCTGACGGCGTCCCTCTCCCGGCGCGCAGCTGCTGCAGCTCGTCGGAGACTGTCACTGAAGCAGTGACAGCCTCTGCTCAGTACTCACCAGTCTTGCCACGGCGTCCTCCGCATGGATTCTGGCGGCAAACGCGATGGTACTCTGATCCATGGGCGCGGCCATCTTGGATGAGTCACATGTCCACGCTGCCCCAATAGATTCAGTGCTCTCCGGTCCTCCAGCCAATCAGTGCGCAGGGCGCACTATTTAAACTCTGTGCACTGTTCCATCGTTGCCAGAACAATCAGGTCTCCCATGTGCCTGGTACTCCTTGGTCTTTCCTGACGTCTTGATCCAGTCCTGCCTGCTTGGTCCAGTCCTTCCAGCAAGAAAAGTTCATTTTCGTCTTTTTGAAAAACAGCCATTTCTGGGTTTTTTTAATTGATCACCATACTTACCCATTCATTTTTGGAACCCACTGCCCGCCGGACCCATCGCACCTGTAACCGGTTCCAGAGGTAAGAACTGCTGAGGTAAGTAACCTCTTCAGAGACTTTTAGGGTTAAGGTTAAGCTCTGGGGAAAGGAGGGTTAGGGTCATGGAAGGGGAGGGTTAGGGTTAGGACCAGCCTGTAAGTATGGGAGTGTACATTTAGGCTTAGGGTCAGGCTGTAGGGAGGGGAGTCTTAGGGTTAGGCTGCAGGGAAGGAAGGGTTAGAATCATGAAAGGGGAAGGTTAGGGTAAGGATTAGGGAATGGGTTGGGGTTAGATTTTCTACTTATCTTTCGGAGCACAAAAGCAATCGATTTCCCAGCCAGTTCAGAAACCCACATCCGTGCGCAAGGGGGGGCCCCGAGATTTCGACCGCCTAGGGGGACTCCACGGGGTTTAATCCAGCACTGTAATCACCCGATAATTGGACGATTGGACCAATAATTGCTCTAGTGTATGACAAGCAGAATTCTTTGGAGCTAACAATATGCATTTAGATGTCTGAACGCCAAAAAAAAATCAGATTTTTGGGTGCGATCCTATGCCATTAACATAAGGGATTTAAACAAAACCACTAAAAGATTACATTTAAAGTTTTGTTTTATTCTCTACCAAGATAATAAAGAAACAAGGACATTTGTAGTGGCTAAACTTGTTTCTGTATTGCCAGCTGTTTACAAATGTTTACACTTAGATTTATTCCCTTTTAATTTAAGCCTGTCTACATAAAAGGGGACGGGATTTGTTGATATAGAAAAAAAAAGCCATAATGTCAACATATTCCTCATGAAGAGGTAGCACAGCTTCGAACATTTCCAGTTCATTCTATTGCTTCGAAAAAAAATAATACAATACATTTGAGAATTAACTCTTTCTTGGTCTTGGCCCCACCATAACCTGTAATTCATTATTAACTCAGCACAAGAAAATTATGTATTTTATTAAATTCTGAGCAGGATACAACAGACTCATTTTTAAAGGTCAGTCATCTGGTCGTTCCAATGCACAAGGATTTATTTGCAAGAAATTGGTATTTCAAAACAATCCAAAGCTAAATCCAAATGCAAATAAAGTTAATCTAAGATTAATTACCTCCAAAACAAATGCACACATGTGCCTAGTGCTAGCATTAAGGGTTATATAAGAATTCGCTGTCTTCCAACAGGCAGTGCTGGACAATTTAAACAAAACATAAGGACATAAGAGAGCAGTAACGACACACATAGGGCTCTATTTACTGACTACGGGCCTGATCCAGACCTACGCTCGCAAGCGACCATACGCTTGTGGGAAGCGTAAAATCGGCAGAAAAAACACACTGCGCATGTACAGAGTGACAACTTCCGGTCGTACCAAAGACCTTTTCATAGCGGCGATTCAGGCGTCCGTATTCTTTGCGTATTTTCCGACAACGGGGCGTGTTTATATTACGAAGTTAGTACGGACACTGGAGTTAGGGAATGTTGGTGGGGGGAGCCATTTAAATTGTACAGAATGGGCATGCTTAGCCCAGTACGATCAGCGCGTCGCTACGAAAATTCGTACGGACGCCGGGAAAAGTTAGGGTAGGGTTCAGCCGGCGTACGGAGGTAAAGGTAAGGGAAGTGTCATGGGAGTGAAAGTTTTTACGCTGAAGCAGTAATACGTTACGCTCTCATGCGTAGGTCTGGATCAGGCCCTTTAAGTATATCCCATGGCCTCTATTTAAAGTAACAATCAGCTGTTGGATGTGACTAGTAAATTTAACTTGCAAAAAAAGGCTTGAAATCTATATTATTACAAAAATGAGGAAAAGAAGCTGTAAGGATCTGACAAAGAGGGTCATGCCAAGCCCATGAGTAGTAGTATGTTCTTCTAATCTAAACTGTAACAATTCCTGATAAAATCCAGACAAATCTGTCAAGTAGTTGATCCATATATCTGCCAGGTGACAGTTAATGTAATTGTCTTCTTTTTCCTTTACAAGTCATTTAGTTAAGTACTCAGTGTATTGCTTTTGCTGACATCAACAACCATTGTCTTAAGTTAGGAGTTCTGCAATTGACATTGCTCAAAGTCTGAGATGTGTGGGTAAAGCTCAGTATTCTGATTGGCTAAAGGTACAGGTATATGGCATGCACCCATAGTAACTCATTCAGCACATGAGGCAGCTTGCCCTGATAACCCATTTAGAACAGTAAGGTTATTTGTATGAAGCTCTTTAGTTTCAAAAGAACATTTGTTTCCTCATACATAGGCTATTAATAGCTTGAATTTATTTCCTGAAAATAGAGCAATTTGCCTTTTTCTTATACGTAGTTTATACAGATTGAAGCTTCAGACTGGAGCTGTGCTTCTTGTCTGCTTACCACTGGGGCCATGGCTTAAGGAAATTTAAAGGGGACACTAAAGCTGGCCATACACTAGGACGATTATCGGTCCCAGCAGGGGGTGAGTCAATAAACGGAACGATTTCCCGCTAGGGAAATGTCCCATTATCGGCACCATACACCTCTACTACTGGGACCGATAATCCTAGCAGAAGAGGAGGGGGGGCAGCGCTCTCTATTGCTGCTGCTGCTGCTTTATAGCTATGTACAAAGCTGCTCTGACAGCTTTGCAGGTATACTTTAAAGCTGTCAGAGCAGCATAGCACACAGATATACAGCAGCTGCTATTGCAGGCAGTAATACAGCTAAGAATTAGCCAAAGCTGCGCTTCACACAGCGCGGTTTCGGCTTATCCCTGTCTGTACTACTCCTGCAATAGCTGCTGCTATTGCAGGACTGTGCTATGCTGCTCTGACAGGCGTAAAGTATATCTTCACAGCTATCAGAGCAGCTTTGTAGATAGATATAAAGCAGCAGCAGCTCTGAACAATAGGGAACCATTCAGCTTGCTGATTGGCTCCCTTAAAATATCAGGAGCTTTCTCCCGATTTAAATCAAACATGCTGAAAGATAAAATAACCATACAGAGCGTTTCTGGTGCGTTTTTTGACGTTTCAGAAATTGATCTGTACCATACACTAGGACGATTATTTGCTCGATCACCCGATAATTGGGAGATCTGGCCGATAATCGTCTAGTGTATGGCCAGCTTTAGGTTGAGGTTAAAAAGGGGCCACGGTTTATGAATTGGTACTTTAATTGTAATTGGTGACCATTAGTTCCAATTAGGTGCCTATTAAGCAAGTTATAAGTTGATACATACCCTGTGGACGTGTGATGCTCAACACTCCTTACCACATTGTGCCCACCTAAAGAACTGACCCCCATATATGGAGGGAGGAAGGGAAAGGCACAGGATACCTTAATCAAATCAAACAAACCCCTCCCCTTCTACCTCCATCCCATTAAAGTATAAATACCTCCCTGTCTTGGCAGTTTTCTTCATTCAGACCTATGGGGTTCTTTTGGCTTTCTGTATGGCAAAGGTTTTTTTTGCAAATTGTTATAACATATACATAAATTCTTACAGAAGACTTCTGTCTCACCATGTATTAAAATGGCTTTTGGCACAATGTGGCACCCTTATACTGCCTCTGGATGTATAATAGGCAGGGTTTGAGTGGCAGCATCTCTAGCCTTTGTCAGAGAAATTGAGAGTGAAAAGAGAAGAGATAATGTGAAGCAGAGGTGTGCAATTACCAGTAAAATATCACTTTGAAAAGTGTCAGAAACACTGACAGAAGAGATCAGTGATTCAGTGAATTAAGCCTCAGAAGAGAAAGTTATAGAAAGTTTAAAGTGTACATGGGGAAAAAGATGACAAATTAGATGTCATTTGATGATCGTGATTTGCATAATCACAGATTTAAGGGATTTAGTCCTTTATGTCCTGTCTTATTTAGCCCTACTAATCTTTGTAATTAACATTAAAGGTGAAGAAAACATCATATTTCCCATATTTCTCAATCAAAATTAAAAGAATGCATGTTCAAGATAAAGGAAGTGCTCTATAGTGCTATGTAACCAAACAATATGCAACACGTTGATGTACAATATACAAGCTGGATCTAGGCCCATGACTGGTTTCACATATTTGGCCTCTATTGAACTGTTTTTGACCTTTGTAAAGGTTTCTTACTATATTTTATAATAAGCTTCAGGAGACATCTAGGGTATTTGTGGACTCTGGCTAGGCATTGTACTGGAATCTAAGGTAGATCAATATATCGTTTGTCACAGAACATTAGACCTTTTTAACTTGCAATAATTTAGAAAACCTGTGTACCACTGGTGTTTGATAGGCTTTTAGTGATGTCAATCAAGGCTAAGGGAGCCTTTATCGGTCTCCCATTGATCCTAGCCAGTCCGTCTTGGGGCCAGATGTACTAAGGGGTGAGTTAATTGGCAGTTAAAATCACCACACATCGCCGTAGTAGAATGCCAAGGGTTTTTTTTGGCCGGATTTACTAAGGTGTGAGTTTCACTAGCAAGTTTGAAACTCGCTAGTGTTTGCATTAAGCTAGCCAGAGTTCACGTCATATACACTGTATAAATGCAGGTCACTTCCTGATTGGAGTGTTTACATTGGGAGGTTGTTAGCTGAACTTGTCAATGATCTAATACTCGATTAACAGTTAAAAGTCCCTTTTAACAGTTTGTAGTGTTTTTATGTTACATTGCTTGTTTTTTTTTATAAAATTATCTTTAAAAAACTGTATGCAGCAAGTTGCCACAAAACACCATTGTACATTAACAATACCATTGGCTGCTAGCCCTTGTGAGGTCATTTTTAAAGGCATAGGGGCAGATCCTGCTGTACGTTTTTCTGCGAATTTACGTGTGGTTTACACGTAAATTCGCAGTTTAGAGCGTACTGCGCATGCGCACCGCAGAAAATACGCTAATTCGCGTAGCGTATTTTCTAACGTAAGAAGAATTCACGTATTGCGAACGTATGTAATTACGTGTGGGCGTGCCAAAAATACGTTAGCGAAGATTACGTGCGAATTACGTGAAGTAGGCGGAGGGGGGTATTTAAAGTGTACAGTATGGGCGTGCTAAGCTGCGTACGTTCGCGTAGTCTGTACGCCCGTTAGCGGACGTATTGTGTTACGTTTGGAAAAGTTAAGGTAGGGTTTGGGTAGCGTATTTTCACAAAATACGTCCGTGCAGGGGGTGTGTTAAGGGTAGCGGTGCGAATTTACGTACGCGAATATTCGCTACGCGAACAAACGTAAAGCAAACGTTGTTCAGGATCTACCCCATAGTGATTACTTGCTGCGCAGTTGCAAGGGATCTCATCAAACTCTCCACTCACAACCACCTCCATTTTATCTGGCAAGTTTTGGCCCATTCTCCAATGAGTTGCAAACTTGCCCCATAGTAAATAAATAAATAAATGAATAAAAAAATTACCAGAACAAGTTGAACTATGGCGAGTTTGAAAATCCATCTCCAGATTGGGTAAATAGGATGAGCAATCTCTAGCGAGTTTTACAAACTCGACTTTAGCAAATCCAACCCCAAGTGCGCTTTAGCTTGTGAATACTATGAAAAAATTTGCCAAGTGAACCTTGGATGCAGTTTGAGAGCAAATAAATCTTGCCATGTTAACAAGCTTTTATTTCGATTTCAAATCTGTTTACATG
>WWET01000118.1:37761-50521 GCA_011038615.1 Limnodynastes dumerilii | reverse complement strand
ATATATATAATGTATATATTAAAGAGAGGTAATCAGTAATAGAGATTCCTATGAAAAATTGACATCAGTGATACCAGATTTTTCATTAACCAACCCACTACAGTCCAGGCATATGAAAACAGTGGAACACTTTATTGATGTACTATACCACTATGGCTCAAGCTTATTGCTAAATGGATTTAAACATTTATAAGATCAAAGAGAGAGAGAAGGTGACTTTCTGGAATTTTTTGCCCGCACACTGGTATTCCTAATAATCATAAATATTGAGCTTTTTTAAATTACACTGAGTCATCGCTGATTGTGACTTTTCATATTAGAGTTTGTCTATAGACTGCTCTGTCAGAAACCCTGCTTTTATGCATAAATGTGACTAATCCAATCAGATAGTTACAGCTTTCTGTGTATACAACAGGCTACACACATATACTCATTAAAACAAACACATACTGTATTCTCATTAAAACACATTAGAAATGCACATTTCTTCTTGCTACTCTGGCTAATTATCATTAATTAGCAGTGGCTGTTTTTTTTTGTAATGTAATGATAGGATAATAACGCCACTTTGCAAATGTTGTGTTATAATAATTATTTGGGTATTTCTCCATACTTCTTGCAAAACAAAACAGATCACTTTATATCTAGAAAATAACCTTTAGTAAATATTGTTACTATCCCTTACTTATAGGGTTCCCAGTACCATACTGAGTACATATAAGATAACATTTCTAAGTAACACATTAAGGAGTGAATGCCAAATAGGCATGAGGGAGAATAAGCTCCCTGGCGTCTGTGTCTTTTAATGCTGGGGAGGGGCCTCCTCCAGCACTGCTATAAAAGAGGTCAGCCCAAGTGGGAAGTCCTTTTTCATCAAGCGAAATTTCAGTGAATTGCATTGGAGAGGTGGCTCAGTGAGTAGCGCTTGCATCTCACAACACTGAGGTCATGAGTTTGATTCCTGGACTAGGCCTTATCTGTGTAGAGCTGCGCTAAGATCGAATAAATATAATCAAATACCTCAAAAAAAAAATTATTATAATAAAAAACATTTTTTTATATATATATGTAAAAATTATATAGAAAATGAGTATGTGCAAGCACCTGCATAGAATATACAACTTATTGTGTTAAAAGACAATATAACCACAATTCATACGATATAAGTATAATTTAAAAGATGGACATAATGATCTCAGAGGGGAGAGGGGAACATCATGCTCAATGGTTAGATGAAAATAAATACCGCAGGATATGTCCTTAAGTGACCGATCACTAGTGCATATGCCAGATGGTAAACTGATATATATCATAAAAAGCAAGTTTTCTTACCCGCTGGCAATGTATGTCTGCAATCGCCAGCTGATTATATCGAATGTGAGATCCAAGGTTAGTAGCCAACCTCTGTTGATAATGGTATCCGGCTAGGATAGATAAATAAAAGGTTCTGACCATCCAAAATCAATTTCCACAATAGGCACCAAGCTAATGATGAACTCCAGCTTGTAGCTGAATATAGGTCTGTAGAGACGTGCTCTCACTTGCTGGTAGCAGTCAATCTTTCAAGTGGGACGATATAGTCCCATAGGTGAAGGGAGCAAGAGGAGCAATAGAAGAGAGGGCATCTTTTCTAAAGCATTGTGGGGAGATCATGTCAAACAAATCTTATTATTTCTTTTTTTTTACTGGATCACTAAAATATTAGATAAAGGGGGAGCTGTAGACATAGCGTATCTAGACTTCAGTAAAGCTGGCCATACACTAGTGCGATTATCGGGCCGATCCTTTAATTATCACGTAAGGTCCAGAATTATCGTGCAAGTGTATGGTAACGATTTCTCGAACGAGAATCCAATAATCGTCCAAAAAGGGCTTTTGAACGATTATTTGATCTTTTGACATGTTTCATTTAAAACGATAAAAAGCACCAGATTTTTTTAAAAATCGCATAGTATATGGCCATTTCACGATAATTGTTAGATCTTCGACGATAAATTTATGGTGAAGTAGAGGCGTGCTTATGCAAATTAACTGTGACATTTCATGCAGCGCCTGTGTTTAAAACACCTGTTTAAATATGCAGGTGTATCCTTGTGCATCAAGAGCTGTGGGACATGGATTTGTTGTTATGAACTATAATATCAACTGGGACATTTCATGCAGTGTCTGTGTTAAAACACCTGCTTATATATGCAAATTATATTGCAAATAAAATTCTGGAGTCTGCTGAAATTATTTTTTCTAGTACTGTTTGGAACTTCAGATAGTGGTGGACAACTTGCACCCCCTCCATTCAGCACAGAGCTACCACTGGGACATGCAGATGTAGAACAGTGACCACTCTGCACAGACAGGCCACAGTTCTGCACATATGTAGAATAGCTGCTCAGGCTGTAACACTGAAACAAGCTTGCAGCACAGTGTCTCTACTGCAGTCGTCATGACTGTTCTAAGGCTTTGGATACAGAAGGGGCAGTGGCTATGCGAAGGGACCTTAAAAATCATTATATAACACATGCAGCGTTTTGTGCTGAAATGTGCTTGCAAATGGACAGCAAAATACACTGTTTATGTATTTATGCAAGATGTTGGAAGAACTCGCAATAAAATATATGAGAGCAGACTTACAAATATACTAAATGATGGCAAATAACTAATTTTGTAAATAATCAAAGTAACGGTAAAGAAGTACACTTTATGTACCATCTGAATGAACTAATTATTCTATAGTTGTTAAATTAAAACAGTTTCTAACAAAGTAGATAGTTACAAAAATTTGTGCAACAATATTATAAATATATAGCAAAAACAACACAAAATCATAGATGTGCATAAAAGTGGACATAAACCATCCAAAGTTGATATAAGTCAATAGTCACAAATCAGAGGTTTGTTATATATTATATGCTGTCTGAACATCTTTTGCACCATTGTTACATATAATATTGCATATATTAAATTGTACTTTTTTCTTTTTTCATTAACAGCTAATTATCCATTAGCAGAAAGATACAGTAGTATGTGTACATGGTGTAAATGATATCTCAGTTTAGGGCATTGTGTCTCAGTTGTAAGTAGACAGAAAGGGCACACAAGGTTACTTTGCTAGAAAAATGCCCTTTTATCATATAGTAACTGGCACTTTATACAAACGTAATAGGTGGTGACAGGGATCAATCAATTCCCTGCTGCATTTGGACAGCTGCTGCACATCTAGGGCTCTGAAGTAAGCAGATGTTCACATTTTAAGAGTTGCCTTGATGACAGACAGGTAGACGCTGCTCCTCACTCTGACCATACTAAACATGAATACAGGTGCAAACTCAAATTCACTAAACTTGTTGCCAATGGCTTTAAAGTGTGCTATCTACAGTAACAAAATAAATATCTCTCATCGTCCCACATTAACCAAGAAAAACTGTATCAAGTACCTTGCAGCCATTCTCCTGGGACCATTCAGCAATATATTTACTTTCCTAAGTTTGTGTCTGTTCATGTGTTAGGGAGGATGAAAAAAGACAATAGCCAGTGGCAACTGATCAAACAGAGCCCTGGTGCGGTCACAGTCTGCTGTTATATACGTGTCATCCTGAGTCATTCAGAGTCTGCTCATCGTACAATATGAATGAACTTGGAGGATGTTCCAACAAAGGGAAAGATGACAGATACATAGCAGTGTCAGGCTTCCCTTTCCTTTACTCTCATTTAACAAAAATACAAATTTATTTAGTTACGTCATATTTATTGTGGTTGCAAGCAATCTACCTAATTCGAATAATGTATACATTATCTGGAAAAAATAACACAAACTGTTTCTTGTAAACCCAAAGGGGTTTCTGAATTCCTTTTCTTTCTGCTAAAAGTTTAAGCTAAATAAGGCAATATGGGTTTATATACCAAATTTTGCAAACCCATATTTCATGCAAAATATTTAATTCCTTTAATTGATTCAATAATATGTGTAGCACTCTCACAATTTCTGTAAGTGCAGGGTTCTGCTTATTATGCATGAAAGAGGGAAGTGAGCACCCCTATCATTCCCATCGGCGGTATGGTGCTCTGAAAGGTAAGGCTAAAAGCTACCCCAACCCTTCCCCTAATTCTAACCCTAACCCTCCCTTCCCCGCAGCCTGACCCTAACCCTCACTTCCTCGCAGCCTAACCCTAACCCTCCCTTCTACCTAGCCTAACCCGAACACTCCCTTCTCTATAGCCTAACCCTAAGACCCCCCTCCCCGCAGCCTGACCCTAACCCTCCCCTTCTATGGCCCTAACCCTAACCCTTCCTTCCTAAGAGCCTAACCCCACTAACACCAAAAGTCCCCGGAGAGGTTACTCACCTCTCCGGAGCCGTCAGCGGCGGATACGGCGAGTCCTGCGCAAAATTAATGGAGGAGTATGCTGATCGGCACACTCACCCATTCATAAAAAAAATTCTAAAAAGTCTCCATATTTGAAATAGAAACAGCCGAAATGTAACATTCAGCTGTCTCTATTTCTGAAAGCAGCCCATCGTAGCGGGGACTGCAACCGCTGCAGCCTAACCCTAAGACTCCCTTACCCATAGCCTGACACGAGGGGTCTGGTGTGTAGTGGCAGCAGAGACTTCAGATAAATAAATGGGTAAGTATGCAAAATGGCATGCTTACACATTCATTCATAAAAATTTCACAATAGTAGTATTTTCGGAATAGAGTCAGCCGAAAATCAGCTTTCGGCTGCCTGTATTTCTAAAATACTATTATCATACCGGAGACTGACACCGGCAAATTACGCCCCGTCGGACGGACCTCCAGGAGGACGGAACACTATCCCTACTTTTGTCCATTCATGTGCTGTTTTGTAATTTATAAGCACAAGGCAAAGTAGTGCTAAGTCAATCATGTTCTGTATAAATGGGGCTTTCTGATACAAAAGAATAAAAACAAAAACAAGACTAGCAAATTGTTTTGTAATTGCTATATGCATATATCAAATATATAAATATATAAATAGATATAGAAATCACAGTGCTGTTTATTTTTCATAATTTGAATATAAATAAAGCAATCTAGGTTTCTAATCAGCACACACAAATATTCATTCATGGAATCAATACTAGCTGACCTAGACAGTATCATGAAGAGTGTGTGTGCATGTATCAGCAATAATCTTTGCAGAGTTTAGGTTGGAATTCCGATCAGTAGAACAAGCAACACTGGTGCCAAAAAAAGTGGAATTTTCAAAGCAGATTTTAATGAAGGGGTTCTCACGCTTCAGCAACTGGGAATAACATTGTCAATCAACACATTGAGGAAGCAGATTTTGGAAAACATATACTGCTCTGCACAACTTTAGTGGGTTTCTGTAATTCAGGCAATTGTCCCATTTTTGTTATTTCAAAAGCCTGCAATTTAAAGTGACTCTGACAAGAGCTGTCGTTAATAACGCTCAGTTCTTGGGCAGTGCAAAACCAATTAGCACTGATTTCTGCTCTTTGCACAGCAGCTGTGCATTGTTCTCCATGGCCAATTAATTGCTTACAACCGACAGCCAATCAACTTCTAATTGGTGATACACCATAGAACGATTTTAGCAACTGCTACCAACACACGTCATGATATATAACATAAGGTAGAAATAAAAATGCTCCCATTATAAAATGTCAATGATTAGTTAAAAACTGAAATCAATGCAAAAAAAAAGCTGTAGATCTTTCCTAAATATTATTATGCAAAAGTTTTTAATTTAAAACAGTGCATTTAATGCATATCCTGCACTAATATTAGTCTAGATGCATGACAAATGTGAGTAATGCTGAAAGAATTCAGTTTCCATCTATACTAATAGCCAAACAACCATACAGTATGTGTATTATGTGGCGCTTATTCAAAACTGTGAGTAATCTAGTTTCAATTCGTGGTTAAACAGTATAACTACATTAGTAGTTTTATATTGGCCAGACATATGCAAGTCAATGCACTTGAAACATTCACAATTGCTTTATTTTTAAACTCAGAGGACCGTATTTACACTTAAGAATGATTTAGGTTCTTAATTATACGCAAAATGTAGCAAGCGACACCTCTGACATGCCCTCGGTTTTCAGCTTCTTAACCAACTTACGAATACCATAGGGCTACCTTATCTTTAGATTCGTAGTTGTGTGTGTAGGGCGGCTAATTAGGAACATTTCTGCCTAACCGTGCCCAGATTTCCTCATTTAAATGGCTCCATCCACCCACTCTTTTTATCTTCGTTCTTAAGTTTTCCCAGCACGCCCCTTCATTCTTAAGTCATTACGAACCTTGAGGAAATAGGTTAGTAATGGTAATTCAGAGCCATCCTGTTATTAAGTCCAATTATTAAATTGTGTATATTAAGTTACTACACCTTAGCAGTATATTCCTTCTTAATTATACGCACCTGAAAAGTTTCATTTTCTAAACTGTGAATCAGGTCCAGAATTACTTGATCAGCCCAGTTATCAAAAAAGTGTATTGCATAGACCAGTGGTCAATATTTAGAAGTGGTAGTATGGACATTTAAAAATGGTGGTATAAAAATATAGAAATAATAAGAGTGAAGGGAGATTTATAGCTTTTCAATTAAATCAGTGGGAGAGGTGATGGTATGGCATACCCCGTATACCCCCTTACTTCGAGCCCTGGCATGTTTCATATTGTCAAAACACAAATTGTCCAAAAACTTACTGGCCATAGAATTTGATTATTTGGTCTGTACAAACGTTCTGACTGCCCCTCAGGGCTGCATCCTTTATCTTTGTTGTCAGTACAAAGAGGAGGGATGCAGGGATGTGGTTGTCATTGCAATCAAAGTCTTCTTAAGCGCTGGCAGAAAAGCAGTGCAGTTCACCGGGCGTATCCCAGGAGGTGCAGTTATGGTGAGCTGGGGAGTTTTCTCCCTTAACCCTAAAGTCTGGATGTAATTAAGGAGGCAACAGCACTGGGTTTCATTTAATCGGCGGGACCTGGTCCAGTGGTTTATTAGTAGAATGCGTCATCTGTTTCCGAGGCACAAATTGAATGCCCCTGCAAGTGGGGTTGATAGTAGGCCCACACTTCTTTGTTAATGATTAAGGCCACTGGATGTGGGGTAAATAATGGCCCCCACTTTATTGTTATCTAAGGAAAGTGTTCGTTTTTTCAGTCTGCACCTTCTTCTTCCATCCCACCTTGCTATATTTTATTATTATTTTTTATTGTTTATATGATTATTATCGTTGATATTATGGTTAATATTATTGTTATTTGTGAATAAATGTATGGACTCTGCTGAGTCCGTTTTTACCAACCAGATCTGATTATTGGGTAAAGGTGGGAAGCTAACTTCTGTGTGGATCTGATGTTAAGACCAAGTTGACTGATTTATCCTTAAGGCATTTATAAGTCATTCGGCTACTGTAATAGACAGAAATACTGTAAGTGCACTACATTCCTTAATGGAATTTTCCTGAGTTCATTTGTGAAACAACAAACGCTTTTATACTGGAAATACAGAGGATTTGTGGTCAAGATGGAAAATGATAGGTGGATTATTGTTCCTCCCTGAAAGAGGGCATGACATTAATTTAATCATATGCAGTTAAAAAGATAGACAGCTTTGCAGGACATGGTTAGATAAAGATAAAAAATAACAGACATATAACAATGAAACAAAAAACAAACACAGTCCAAATTCTTCTTCATTTTTTGGATTAATAAATTGTAATATAAATGAGACTGAAGCAAGCTGTATTTTGAGTGCTATTCATAAAGAAGTCGTTACCAAGGAATTACACTTACTGCAAAGATGTAATGATACGTTGAAACAAAATAAGAAGTTTCAGTTATATACATAGCAAAAATGGAATAGAAAAATTTTATATGAACTTAAGCTCCTATTAACATTGTTGACATTTAATCTTTTTATATGTATTTTGGATTGAAATTATCTGTTAAATAAACAGAAGGCCTTCTGGTTCTTTAGTAATTGTATGAATACACAATAAGAATGAAGTTGATGATGGACAACTGACAGGTGACTGACTAGTGCTACCAATATCTATGTCTCTGCATGAGTTGGTGTAAACAGAATATATCTGTCAACTCTTCTGCATTGGCCGTAACCCTTGTTCTGTCACCTACTTCCTGCAGCCCATTAAGTTTGTAAATATATATTTTTTATGTAGCCAGTCACTAGTTTATTTGTTGTAAAAAAAACCTGCTACACAATACTGCCAGCAACACTGAAATCCCAACTAGAGAATGGATTGTTGAAATACTATTAAAATGTAATGATATGTGAGATATGAATTATTGTTTGTGAATTCATTTATCTTTGATATTACAGATTTCCTGATAAATAGTTTATACTCAGACTTTTTTGAGTTTGACTCCTCTCTTAAGAAAGACCCAGAAAGCTTTTATGTGAAATTATATTTATTTACTCTTTGTGCCAGCTGGTCAGAGATAAATGATAGTTTACATAGTTTTTTTTTTGGGGGGGGGGTACGTTATTCACTGATAGGCCATGGATCTTTTGGATTTTTCTGCACTTGAATTGTCGCAAAAAAGCTAAACCTGAGTAGGTTAAACTTGAGATAGTGCTACATTAATTAAAATTGCTGGATTATACAATATCTAACAAATATTTGTACACTTTTAATTGAATTTCTCTTGTTGCATATGGTCTGTGCCATTAGAGAAGTAGAATTATGGGAGCACAACTTGAGGCACAAGCTACCCAGTGTGCTTTTGATGGATTCTTGCTGGGTAACGGTCTCAGTATGGAACATGTGATGAGGTAAGCACAGTACCATGTGCGTTAGTGTAATGTGTAGATAGTGTGATGGAGGGTATGTTTGTAATGTGTAGGGTAAGTATTGTTATAAAATGTATATGTGGGATTGGGTATGCAGGGAGGAGAGGCTAAAGCTTGTCTCAGTCCTCTTTATAGGGAAATTTTGCTACTACTCTAATCTATCATCTGTAAAATTGCATTAAACTCATAGCTAAAAACAAGGCACCTGAGGTGAAAAGCAGGAGAAAACAATATAAAATACAATACTTAACTTCAGAATATAAATTGAAAAATAATAAAAGAATTAGAATAGTACAAAATACATAAAAGTAATCATGAGTATAAAAGAAAAAATAAGTCATACCTGTACATTAACTTGCACACACTTATTTCAGGTTAATATAACTACTCATTCGGTATATCACGAGCCTTTCAGTAGGCAACTGCAGTAAAGCACATTCCATTTATACTTCTTTAAACTAAAGTCAATTACTGGAAAATACACAAGTTGCCAAACACTGTAAGGACAATCATGATGGGGGCCATTATTGAAGACAGACTCATCTAAATAAACCGAAGAGGGAATTCAAAGTGGAATACGCCATACTCCAATGGTATGCGAGTAGGATTAGACAACACTGACCTCAGGAAGACCTTCCTCATGTTGGCCTGAGGATGTAATGTCCTTTTTAAAGAAAATAAAAGTTGACAGCCCAATATGCCTCCCTAAACTAAAAGCCAGTCAGCATTTGGAGAGACCTTTTACTTACAATGAAATACCAAATTGTTCTTGTATCTGTATTAAGAAACTACTGCTCAAAAATTCTTGCTGTAACTTCTAACTGTAAGTGACTGCAAAGGAGTCAATGGCTTGTCTACCAGTGTGCAGAGGGTACAGCAGCTTTGGGGCACAAAGCTTACAATGACCCACCTTTAGTGACACAACTCTATATAAAGGTACAGTATATTGCTATTGGGATGACAAATAAACCTAAAAAAAAAAAGTCTCACATGCCCATGTCTCTCCAGGCGCTAGACTGGAGGTGGGCACTTCTTTATTGTCCCCTGGCAGTAAGTGCTGGCACTTTCTTAAAGTCCCTCCCATCACCGCCTGACTCCCAGCTTGTGTCCCGACCGGGGCTCCCGCCATTAACTTCTGTCTGTGACCCTGCAGTAGTGAGTTCTGTGGCTTAGGCTGCATGTGTGTCAGATCTACAGTGTGTGTCATACACAGTGTAATATGTTATATGCAAAACAGAACATGACGAAACTGCTTGGAAACTACCTTGCCTGCCTTGGGGTGAGAGACACTCAGAAACTGTCAATTGCAGGAAGACTGGGATCCAGAGCTTGTGTTTTTCAGTAAAGGTTTGCACTGCATGTGCAAGCAATCAGGTCCAGTACTTATATAGCCCACATGTATTACATGTGGGATGCTGATAGGAATATTTGTGTACGGCATAGTTGCCAACTCTCCCTGAATATCAGGGAGACTCCCTGAAGATTGGGTGATCTCCCTGACTCCCTGAAGTGTTTGGTAATCTCCCTGATTCTAATTTCATCCATTGAGGTCTATGGAGATGACCAATTTCATGGAGGCCAAGATGTAATTAAATAATCTTGTTAATCAGCTGCAGCGTCACTTTTAACTTTTCTATAAAGATAGTAATGAAAATATTCACTGACAATTTAATAATCAATAAATACTGACATTTTTATTGTAAAATAGTTTTCCTGGCAGTGCTAGATACACCCATGGGTGGAGCTATTCACAGGACACACCTCTTTGGCGGTACAAGACACACCCCTTTGGTGCAGCACCTTGATAGTGCTCTCACAATCTCCCTGATATTCATTTGCAAAAGTAGGCAACCATGGTGTACGGCCATACAGTAATCTGCGCCCTAACAGCGTACTGTTCATTGCTATGACTCCTGGTCAGCCCCAATCAGCAGTTAGCAGATTAGGCCTTTCCTGCGCTGCTTATTGGCTAGCATTCCCTTAAATATCCGTCTGCCCTTGGGGTGTCGGCTGTATAGTTTTGCCTTGACTTCGATCAGCTTCTGTATCCTGTGTGATTATTCTTGCCTCGTGTCTCTTCTGAGCCTTCCTGGATACTCCTTGCCTGTTGCCTCCCTGGCTTTCACGGTCTCTCCCTCCTTCATTGTTTATACTCCCTTTATATTGACATTCTTAACTGTTATCTCTGTGCTTTACCAGCTGCTCTCCATTACTCCATGTCCATGTAGTACTCATTAGACCTGTCTGTGCCTTACCACTTGCAACTTTTGTACCAGTACCTTGCTCCCAGTGGTGTGTCCTTTATAGACTCTTAACTCTTGAGGAGGAGAGGGTATGCATGGGATCCAATGTAGCCGGGGGGGGGGTCCAGGACCTTATGTCCATTGATGAACAGCCCCCTGCCCCCCCCCCCTTAGAAAGGCTAGGGCTGGAGAGGTAGGAAGATAGGAGCGTGTGCGGTGGTGGAGAAGTAGAGACAAGTGGAGACAGTAATGGCGGAAGATAAGAAAGCAGGTAAGTAAGCTTACCTTTGGACAACCAGGCTTTAGCTTTTTTTTATTTTTCATTATTTTTCCTTAAGAGGGGTTTTCTTCTATAATAGGAGAAGCACTAGTGAGGAAGGCATCCCTTCATCTATATTAAACTACAAACCTCACTACTTTGTACCCTATGTCCTGGCCTGCACAGTTTTGTCAAGGGAAAAGGCTGTTTTTTTTAATGCTGATCATATTGTACTCCTGGCGAGTATTGATGAATTGACTGGTACAGAGTGAACGCTCAGCTGCGGGATACCACTGCATGTGTGTCTTTTGTCTCTCTCTGCATTTTTTTGTGAAACAGGTTATGGACCTTCACACTTCAGGCCTGGCATAAAAAAAATTCTTGCTGCTATTCTCGCTAGTTATTAACTGGAGCCAGTCCAGCCTCTTACCCGGCAGAAACAAGCCTGCTTGAAAAGGCAGCGCCTAGGGGATTACACTGCCGTGTCTGGTAAAGTAACCTCTCTTCAACCAGGTCCAGAGTCTTCCAACAGCATTTTAGGGTTGAGAACCCTTGTTGTAATATAGTGTTAGTTGGGTGCGTTTAAGCTAAGTTGGAGGCCGTGTTGTGCCTTAAGCCTTGTTCGTCTGTTCTGGGTGACCGTATGAAATTCTTTTACAGTGTATCTCTTTGTTTACATTGTAGATCAGTATAACAGAAAGGTTTGGGGAATCTGGTTAAGTGTATGGCATTAAGGGCCAGATTTCCCACTAGCCACCCATCATCCCACCTTGACAATTGCAGTAGTCTCTTTTCCTTGTCCCTGTGTCACAGAGGCTCAAAATGTGATGCAGGAAAGTGAGCAAATACTACCGGTGGTATGCTCTATTACAGAGCTTGTGTGGACCCTCTACCAGCAAAGCACCACATGCAACAATATGATGTCACATCAGTGCACACGCTAACCAATTATCCTGCTATGAGAAGAGAAGAGGAGGGTAGATTGACAGAACAACATGTAAGAAGAACAGAGTTAAAACATTGTAACTTTGTTAATTATTACAGTTCATTATTAATTTCTGTTAGTCTTGTTTATTGTCTTCACAGCACCCTCTCTGACAGATTGGCAAAACTGAATAGAATAACCCATGATGTTTTTCTATTGCGTATTGGTCATTGGTCATCGTAAACTAGAATGGACACACACAGATATAGTACTAACTGTTCTCAGAGACTTAGTGCCGGATTGTTTTGTCCAATATTTTTATAACCACACCCTTAGCAATAGACATGACATTCAAAACAGCCTTTATATTTCTTATATGCTAGTGGGCAGAGAGAAAGTAGTAGGACAGGGTGGAGGAGTACAGAGGAGACAACCAAATAGAAATTAATTGGGAAAGCAGCTGATACAACTCATGTTTATGTTACAGTGCCTCTTAATGGCCTCTTTAATTATAAATGTTATATATTTTTT
>WWET01000118.1:10334-36999 GCA_011038615.1 Limnodynastes dumerilii | reverse complement strand
TAAAATGTAAAAAATATATAATATAGCCTTCTAAGTCAGTTCAAAGATATATAAACAATTTTATTAAATAAGTTAATCTGGTACCAGACACATTAAAAACAATGTATAAAATTGTTCAAACTAACTATATAGATATACTTGTATTGCAATCATGCAATCAACAGTTAATACACTGATAGGATGCCACTATTAAACATGAGCTTGATTGAGAAAGGTATCTTCTCCCATATTCAGAGAATGTTCCTTAATATTACTATCTAAATTATTTTTCTGATGTCAAAGGCAGGATTTAAATGGGTTAAGCTCACCCAACCTTGTGTTCTGGAACACACATCAATGTAAGTGCCACACAGCTCCGATGTAATTCGTCCTCAAGTTGCTATATGAGGGGAATCCCATGTCACAAAGACCCGGGTGCCTTTGGCTTTAGTTTCCCTTCTTATATATAAACAAAAATTATCTAAAATATAAAATAAAAAAATACACAATATAGCCTTTCAATTAAGTTCAAGGATATATAAAAAATTTTATTAAACAACTTAATCTGGTACCAGACACATTAAAAACAATATATAAAATCAATGATTTGCACATTGCTCAATTTAACTGTATAAATATGCATGTGGTATTATTGGGGGCAATGAGACAATAGTACCGGTGAGAGTAATACTGGTACAAGATTTTAGTAGCTATTCCTGATGCGTTTCATCCACCAGGATTTCTTTAGAGGATCAAGCAAGATTAAATATGGGGTTCTATAGCTTCCTTTAAATTAGCCCTTAATTAGATAATTATTTGACAGATAGGTAAAAGACAGCACTTAAGTAAACCAACTTCGCGTTTACATCAAGTATCCCCCAACTTTCATTCAGACATCATTTCAATCCTAGATCTTAAAAGAATAGATATTAACTTAATATATGGATAATATCCATTGAAATTATTTTAACATGTTTTTTACAAAAGGTATAATAGAGGCTGGAATGGATCATATCTTATATTAGACCTGAAAGGCTAAAGGCTAACTAACTTATACAACATCACATACACATACTTTACAATCGATATTCTAAATAAGTGTGGTGAGAGGTTTAAATCAAACATAAAAAGGTAAACTTATAAATAAATAACATTAATTAATAAAGCTAAACAAAAAAACAAACAGGTGATCTTAATCACCACTAAACACTTTTAAAATCAACAATATTTCTTTTTTATATAGAAAACATTATATATAGATTATCACATATAGATTAAATCTTAAAACCATTCTAAAAATTTTAATATGAGGATAGTCAAATCTCTTGACTTTACATTTTTCTTTTCTTTCTTATTTTTTTTGTTATTGATATATTCTTTATTTTGTATATTTTTTTAATATATATATTTATTTTTTTTCTCATAAAGTAGGTACTATATTTTAACTTTTTCACACACTAATTACTATAATTTGGCTTATTTGCAGGATAAGTACTAATAGACACCATTAAGAACTAGACATTATAAAGAACAAACATTATTAAGTTCTAGTGCTTCATTTAATCCCTTAGGACTCATTATATATAAGGTAAAGATCCAATAAGTCTCTTGTCTGCATAATTTTTTAAACCTATCCTCTCTCCTTGATGTCTTCAGGATATGTTCCAAACCCCCAAGTATTAGGCCATCTACACAGCTATGGAGCTCGCGAAAATGTCGCAAAACACTATGATTCTGTACTTTTTAATAATAATTTTGCGATGCCCTATAAATCTTGTTTTCAGTGATCTAGTAGTTCGACCCACATAGACCAAATTGCAAGGACAGATTAGTGTGTAAATCACAAAGGATACATTACAATTGATAAAACCCCGAATCCCAAATGTGGAGGATCCAAATTTCTTCAAAATATATTCCAGATATCCTCTAGTTCTTAAAGTTCTAAATTCCTCTGCTTTTATCAGGAACATCTCATCTGATGAGCAATTCCACTTTAAACAGATTAGTTGTCCCTTTGGGATGTTCTATACTCAACCTTCAAAAACAAATCCAAAAATTCCATTCAACCTTATTGATTTTGTGAGTAAATTTCAAATTATAAGCGTTGATTTGTCTTAAAATCTAGTGCTCTCTTTTCCCCTCCTTCACAAATTCAAAATAAATCATCTATGAAATGGCCATAGAGGACAAGGTTCGCCCCGAACTCGCCACCCCACACATGTCAGTCTTTGAACTCGCCAATGTATAGGTTTATGTGTTAAAATAAATTTATTGGCAGACGTAATGAACTCTTTATGTTTATCATTAATGTTACATGATCTCTGAAGGGCAGACTGTGTCACCTTCAATCCTTAAGAATGGTGGATGTTACTGTATAGTGCTTCAACATTAAGTGAAATAATAAGTAGTGAGGTTCCAACTTAACATTTGATAATAATGAAAGTAAAGGTATAGAATCTCAAAGATAGGACAAAAGCGATTTCACAAGTGGCTGTAAATATAAATCAACATATTGCAAAGAAGTTAAAGACATTGGGGCGGATCCAGAACTACGTCCGTCTTCCATAGACGGACGTAGTTCAATAAACAATAGCTACTGCGCATGCGTAGTAGCTATTGTACGTAATCTGCGTATCGTTTTGATACGTGGATTGCGTACATGCGGTCTAAAAGAAGACGGACGTAGTTCTGGATCCGGCCCATTATCCCTGAAATAATTGGTCGGCACGATTGAGAAGTGAAACTTTTGTACATTTTGGGTAAGTGATAATATATGTGGCAGTGACTGGAAAAGGAGAAAATAAAAAATCATTCTTGTCTTTGGAGATGACACCATCTACCCTAGAATTATAAAGTACACTTTAAATTCCCAAAAATTTTGAGATGTGGGGTTTGTCTGTAAAGTTCTATAGAACAGATCGGAAAGATGGCGTAATGCTTCATCAATATAGTCTGTTCTGTTTTGGACAACGACTCTTCCTCCCTTGTCTGCCATTTTTATGACAAGTGAGGTGTAATTTTTTTTATCTTGTAGGGCAATATATTCAGCCCTAGAAAGATTTTAAAAAGCTGCTAATTACTTTTTTGTCTACAATTAGTTTTACATAGATCCCTGAATTTACTTAGGGTCAATTGGTAAAAACAATCAAATGAGGTGCCTTTTATAGGTCTAGGGAAGAACTCAGATTCCTTCTTACAACCAGGGTGGGTAGTTTTAATATCCTCAATGACCCTATTTTCTAAATCTTCAATACAATTATTTTCATTGTTCAACTTTTCCAAGATAGCAAGAGCTCCCTCATCACCTTCATCAAGTGATTTGGGGTTAGAGGATTTGACTTTTTCCAAGTTATTAGTCTGTTTTTTCCCAGCAAAGTATTTCTTTATGAAAATTGTTCGAGTGAACCTATTTAGGTCCACAAACAGTTCAAAAGGATTAGGTTCAGAGACAGGTGCGAAACTCAAACCTTTAGACAAAAGATCAATATGTACAGAGGAAAGTACTTTCGAGGATAGGTTAAATACTCCAAGAGATTTTACCTCTATAACTTTTCCTTGTGATTGTTCTCCCCCCTCTTCCTCCTCTATGTGGAAACAGAATTAATAATTTAATAATAAAATATAACATCATTAGTGACTTCTGCTTAGCTGGAGAACAAAGACCGCAAAAGTGCGGGAAAATGTGAACGCAAGTGCACGCACACAAGTGCGTGCGCTGTTATGCGAGTTCACGCTTTCGTGGGCTTTTATCACATTTAAAATATTCCACTTTTTTTTTAAAGACTTTTTATTAATTTCCAAGATTAGCATCACAATGGTTTACATTTGAAGTAACAGTATGTCAGCATGAATACAGGTAGATAAAGACAGTTGCATCATGATAAACTTCACAATCCAGCAAATGCAGCCCGAAAGGCTGGGTACAGTCCATCGTGAGGGGCAATAAGACAGGCCTAAAGAACGGATAGGCCAAAACACATCTAAAATACATTAAATCAAATAACATAACTAATTAATTAACATATTTCACCGACAACATCAGTTACCATATATGACTTTTATGGCTTTTGGGGTATGACTGATAATGTGTCAAATTTCAATGTATATGTCCCTACTTGCGGAAGGAGCGTTTAAAGGGAGGGTGGAAGATAAGTTTCTATACAAGTACCAGGTGGTGGATTCGAACAAGGACAAAATATGTGTTCTGGTAGGTAATCTATATATGAGCCCCATTTTTTGTGAACGCGCAGAATCCCTTTTTCAGCATCAGGGAGTGTGGCCCTCCGTTCCAGATACAAAGTGGTTTACAGAGTACTTTTAACTGTACCTAGAAAAGGGGGGTGTCCGGACAATCCAATTTTGTAACACAGACTTTTTCGCTATGGTGACAATAATAGTGAGCAATGGGATAGCCTCCTTAATGCCTGGGGTGGGAAGCCAGTTTTTAAAATTCAACCATAGCAGAGCAAAGGGATCCAGAGGGACAGTAAAATTGATGATTGATTTAATAAGCATCATTATTTTATTCCAAAATTTACGTATTTTGCCACACTCCCAGAGGTTATGGATCAAGGTAGCTCTTGAGGCATGGCATTTGGGACAAGACCCCAACTCTTCGGCATTCATGTGGTGCCTTTGCGCTTGAGAAATGTAGACTCTGTGTACTATCTTAAAATGTATCTCTTGTAACATCGCCGAGCCTAGAATTTTTTGAGTGGAACCAAAATGTTCTACCAAATCCTCCCCCGTAACTTCCAATCCCAAGTCCCGAGACCAAGCCTCTGCTGTATGTCTCCACAATTCTAAATGATTCTGGGAAAGGAGGTGTTACAAGACATATCTAATGTGAAAGGTGTGTGTCCCCAGAAAAAGCATGAGGGACTTGAAAGTGGAAGAGGCATCTATCGTCTCTCTTGCAATCTGTTGGGCGTAATGTCTAGCTTGGAAGTACATGAACATTTGTTGGTTAGGGATGTGAAATTTATCTTTTAGGAATTGAAAAGACCGGATCGTCCCCCCAGGGTCAAATATATCTCTAATGGCACTAATGCCTTTGTCTTTCCACTGTAAGAATATGGAGTTCTGTAATCCCGGTTCAAACTCCAGGTTGCCCCAGAATGTGTTGTACGATGAAAATCTGCCCGAACAACCGGATTTCTTATTGACCACCACCCAGGAATTATAGGTATCTTTGAAACTCTAGTTTCCAACTCTAGTTGTTTGTTTGTGAAATGCTGTTTGTTAAACATCCAGTCTGTAATGTATCTGAAAAAGGAGCCATGGCTAAATGCTCGAATGTCAGGAAATCCACATCCACCATCCTCTCTTCACAGCTGAAGGCGTTTCCTAGCAACCCTGGGTTTTTTGTTGTTCCAAACAAAGCGGATGAGAAGTCTCATACACTTTTCAATGTCTGCTTTAGTCATGGGACAATAGGGAGCATTTGTATCAAATATGTGAGTTAATCTGAATGCCCAGATATTTGAATTTATTTAGCGTTATTTTAAAAGATTGGGTGGGTCCTAGTTGCATGCGTGCCTGTTGGGTCCCTGAAATGTACATGTTAATTTTGTACCCTGCAAAAGAGCCGAAATCCTGTATTATGTGGGTGATAGCTGGGACAGACTCCTCCGGGTGTGAAATCAGGAGCAGCATATCATCAGCAAACAATGCGAGTTTCACTTCGACATTGCCTACCATGATACCCCTGAATGCTGGAGATTGACGCAAGGCAATCGCCAGTGGCTCAATAGCCAAGGCGAACAATAAAGGGGAGAGAGGGCACCCCTGGCGAGTGCCTCTTTCAATTTGGAATGTTTCAGAGACAGAACCATTCCCAACAATTTGTGTATATGGTGACAAATATAAGGGCCTTAAGACATCCGAGAAGGCTTCCGGAAATCCAAATCTGGATAATGACTCCCAGAGATGATCCCAGGTGATCATATCAAAGGCCTTCTCGGCGTCGAGGGAAAGGATCATATGAAGGTCTGCAGGCCGCTCCCTTTCCACCTGCTAAACAACAGTCAACACTTTACGTACATTGACCACAGAATGCCTACCCATTATGAAGCCTGTTTGGTCAGCATGAATTACACCTGGCAAAATGAGCTTCAACGAATCGGTGAGGATTTTTGTGAACAATTTATAATCAACATTTAGGAATGAGATAGGGCGATAGGATCTCGGGAGAGTATGATCTCTCCCCGGTTTGGGAATCACTCGGACAAAAGCTGCATTGAAGTAGCTCGGGATCTGTTTATCGTGTAGGATAGAATTAAAGAAGTTTTGTAAATGCGGGGCAATTTCCTCCTAAAGGATCTTATAAAAATCGCCATTGAAGCCATCTGGGCCAGGTGTTTTCATGGGTTTGAGTTGTTTTATGGCTTCTTTGACCTCGAGTAAAGGGATTGGGGAGACAATAGCAGCAGCCTGTTGGGTAGTAATAGTAGGGGTGACAATGTTATCCTAGAACATATTTTTAATATGTGTGTCTATCGGGTGTTGTTTGTAGAGGTTCGCATAATAGAGTTTCAATTCTGCTAGTATATCTGCATTTTGATGAACGAGGGAGCCATCTTGGCCTTGCAACGCAGCAATATATGTGGATTTATTATCACCTCTAATTAGGTTGGACAGAAGACGGCCCGGTTTGTTTCCCCATTTATGGAATTTGAAGTTTTTATGCGCAAATGATCTATCAGCTATCCTGTTTAAGACCCCCTCCAGATGAGTTTTACTAGCTTGGTAATTCTGAGGATGAGCTATTGACGGGTTTGTTAAGTAAGTTTGATAAGCTTTGGTTAACTCCTGTTGAGCACTAATATACTCTGCATCCAATTCCCTCCTTCGCTTAGATGCAAAAGAGATTATAGCTCCCCTAGCCACCGATTTGAATGACTGCCAGAACAAGTGTGGTTCAACAGTATGAGCTCTGTTATGCTCTAAAAATTCGTACCAAACAGCTTCCAGTCTATTTCTAAACTGTAAGGAGTTAGTTAGATATGATGGGAATCTCCATGTCTTTGGTGAGTTACCTAGAGCCTCTACCTCAATTTGCGCCCACACCACCGCATGGTCAGACAGGAGTATAGACTCCATCTCCACCGCAGAGACTAACGGTAAAAGAGGCTCCGACATGAGAATGTAGTCTAGTCTAGCGAGAGAGAGCCAAACGCTGCCGACAGCCATGAGAACTGCCTCTCCGTTGGATGTCTCACTCTCCAGAGATCAACCATTTTTAGTTCTTCAGCGAATTTATTAACACCCAATTTGGGCGATCTAGCAGAGTTTCTAGAAGGGGACTGACGATCTAGTATCTTAGATGCTGTTAAATTTAAATCACCCCCAACAATGACAGAGGAGTCGGTGTAATTATAGAGGAGACGTAGTAACTTCAGGAAGAAACCCTTATTATACACATTGGGGGCATACATGTTACACAGGACCCATGTTTTCCTATTAATAGTAACCTCTAAGACAATATATCTACCCTCGATATCAAGTGTTTGTGAGTGAATCTCAAAGGGAATTCCTCTACGTTGGAGGATGAGTACACTTCTTGCCCTAGAGTTAAACGGGGCTGAAGCCAAAACCTGAAAACCCTGGGTATTTAATTTAACTACTTCTAGCGCAGGTAAGTGAGTTTCCTGAATGAATAGGAGGTCTAAATGGACTTTTTTCTCAAATATGCAAACATTTTTTTCCGTTTCATCGGTGAGTGTATTCCCCCCACATTCCAGGTAGCTATTCTAAGAGATGCCATAACCTATCAAGAGTGAATATAGGACATTTTGAGACACATAATCTCATCCTGAGCAGACCATACTTCGCGGGACCCAAACCACTTCAAGGTAGGTATTAGAAAAGTAAACTGACGGTCGGTGAAAGCAACAAAACTTAAAAATAAAAAAAACAACAAATACATGCATAACAGACACACCAAAAACCAAATAGAGAGAGGCATCTCTCTATCAAAGCCTCAGCTTTTAGTATTACAAATTCCGAGATATAAGTGAAACAATCACAATACTAATTGAGGGTAGCTCACCGCCACCCCTCCCCCCCGGCTAGAGTTAAAGAGAGTCAGTAGGCACCAAACACTAAAAGAAGACAGCACCATAAATTCAATCTATGTGTACGTCCCCTCAGCTTCCCCAACCGCCACCCGTGACACTTCAATAATACAAATGAGTGAATACAAGTCCAATTGGACAATCATACGTGGTCGGCAGGTGAGTCCATTCCAGTCAGAGTTTCTTTCAGGAAGGCAGTTTCAGGAAACATAAAAATGAAAAGTCCTCTGAGTTGAGATTGTCGTCGAGATAATCAGGTACAGTCCCAGTAAGGTCCCATCAGGACCTTCAGCAGCTGAAGAGAAGTCCTTATAGGAATCACCAGAGAAGACTCGGAGGCGTGTGGGGTACAAGAGTGCAAATCTCTGATCTTTTTTGATCAAGGCAGAGCAGACATCAGAAAATTCTTTTCAGGCCCTGGAAACATCAGCCGAGTAATCTTGAAAACTGTGTAACTTATGCCCTTCTCAAGAAAGCGTCGGTTTCTTTTTACTAGCTGCCCAAAGCAGTGACTTATGAGCATAGGTGAGACACCGGAATATCACTGGTCTGGGGCGGGTTGTACTGTCATCCCGTAGGGGTCCCAGGTGGTGTGCACGTTCCACAATGAGGTCTCTACAGCCCTCCTGCACCTCCAATATCAGGGGCAAGGTAAGTATTAGGAAGTCCATTAATGATTGTCCCTTTAGAGTTTCAGGCAGGCCTATAATGCGCAGGTTGTTACGCCTGGACCTGTTTTCCAGGTCATCCATTTTGGCCCAGAGTGTTTTATGGTCTCGATCCAGGGTCTGCTGATGTTTACTAAGTGCAGCCACATCTTCAAATAGCTCCCCCACTCTGTATTCCACTTCCAGAACTTTGTGTGAGATCTGCTGGAGCTGTTCCCCTAGTGTATTGATTGCTTCAGTAAACTTGGTGGCCTGGGACTGCATTAGGAGCTCCATAGTAGAATTAATGGCCCTCACAATATCATCATATGTGATGGGGTCAGCAGGGATTGATGTAGCAGGAGAGCTGGACAGTAAAAGATTGTCTAAGCCTCTGAAGAAATCTCTGTATGAGAAGAAACGCGTCAGGCGGTTACATTGGGCTTCCCATTTATTTATGACTGTTTATTGCCACCACGGACTACTCTTCACCTCTCCTCTCCTCTGAACAGCTGATTTAGTGAGCGCGGTGGGTGCACACGCCGCAGCTTGCCACTGTGAACTGTACAGCACTGAATGCACCTTGGAGTGACGGCATCTATTCTATTCTATGTGAATTCGTGGATAACATTAGACCACCTTAGAAGTTTGTGCTCCGCAAGCGACCAGATATACTTCAGACACCGGAATAAGGTACCAGTCAGAACTCCTAACCACGGAGGAACCGACTGTCTGTTATTTTTGCTGAAATTACACCCAATGAGTCGCGATAGAAACACTGCCTGCTAAGTATATGCATTGATTAACAACCATAGTGCTTCCTCGTGTAGTTGAATGAAAATTGTGCCTGACGGGTCTGACAAGATCATCTGTATTTACAGACTGACACTGTATCACTCCAGCAATACTGGACAGTATATCCACACTTTGGCACTTTATTACTTCACAACACGGGTTGGTGTTGCAACAGTTGAGAGGTTTCCTGAACTCTAAAAATACCAATTGGAGTCGAGGGATTATATGTAATCTCATTTCTCTGTAGGTCATACGCAGTCATCAGCTATTTGTTTAGTCACATGTGTATATGCTATTTTGTAGTTCCTTGAGACCACTTTATCCAGTTTTTTGTATTAGTTGTTTATTTTTATTTTTTTTATATTTTTTTACTTAGTAGTTGGTGTGCGCCGGAATATTTCTTGTTCTTTGTATTTGCCTTTTAGGAGTTTTGCAGGACTCCAGTCCTGGCTGCAGCCACACTAAGTAATTTATTTTTCATTTTATAGTATTATTTTGATAAGTTTATTTATTCATTTTTTATCAATTTTTTATATTGATTATCAACAAGGGTCAATTTATCCCAAGCGCCAGCTTTAAATTGTGTTTTCTGTTGGACAGTAAAAGATGTTCATTTACCTCCTCTTGAGGTGCGAGTGCCGGGGCCTCCATTACCACCATCTTACTTGCGGCCGCCATCTTGGGAGTCTGCCTGCCCGCGTCTGACTTGCCTCTCTGCGATCGGGACGGCATCGGGGCAGTGAGGAAATGGTCCATCAGCCAGAGAACAGTGTCAGGGAACAGGAGGGCGCCACTTGAACCCCCGTCAGTGACTTTAAGTTGCGGGTATAATCGTTAGGGCGGGAAGGGGCAGCGGAGCGAGGTGATCCTGCATCCTCCTACATGGGCGCCGGAACCGGAAGTCTAAAGTATTCCACTTTACATACACATTTCATAAACACAAACACACAGAGCTTGTCCCTATTTAATGTATGTTTTAATTCATATTTACTAAAACAGTGTTTTATCTTTGTAGACAGAACAATCGTCAAACAATCGCCGATCAGCGTGTGAATGTAGTAACTATGTCGTGTTTATAGTCTTAGTGTAGATAAAATCATAACCCATATTGTTAGAGAGACCGCATGTTTGTGGCAGTAATTATGCGCATTGCTAGGTTAGAGTAAATGTATGAATGATATGCAGATGACCCTCCGGGAGAAGAACAAAGGAAGACCCCAGGACCAATAATGACCCATGAACCAGAGGAGGATTGAGATCTCTCCAATCAAGCTGAAGTGTGGTGACCCCTTTCATCTATGGACAATAAAAAGGACTCCCTGGTAGACATTCTCTCTTTTTCCGTGAGAAGACTTCTGGAGTGAATGTCTTGCCTTGTAGTTGGTCGCGCTGCGAATTGTATTGATTGACACTGTACCTTGCCATTAACCTGTTCCTTGCCGAGTAAACACGCTTTCATAAATTTGAACGAATTTTCTCATCTGTGCTATTTTTTTATGTATATTTGTGTATAATTGCGTACTGACGCACGGGGTACTTTTTTGGGGTACACGGACTTCATATCTACTTCTTCCCTTGGTCTTTTGGGAGTATTTGGTGTAAGTGCTTCTTATCGATTTGGATGTTCCCCTATCTTTGTTCAAAAAAATAATGGGGTTATTTTTCCTTAGTTTTTTTTTCTTATTTTGTTGTCCCTTCAACCCCTTTGTGAATACCCATGGTTCTTTGGGGTGAACAACCTGTAGGGTTCTAATATCATTACTATGATTCTCCACGGTATCATTTTTATTTTTCCAGTTGGTATTCCTTGATAACTCTCCCTGTGCCAAACCTTTCTTCCAAATGTTTGTTATAAGTACAGACCCTGGACCGGATTCAGAGATGCAAGTGTCTAAAGTACGCAAATATATGCGCGCATGTAGCAAGGCAACTCCCATGATGCTCCCCTAGCTTGGACAGGTTGTTGGTGACTTACCCTTCCATAGGGCACCCTTAAATGTATGTGTGTACTTATGTGTGTATGTTACGTACGTACATGTGTACATGACTAACCGTGCCCTCAAAAGCTCATTTAAATGCCTTCCCCCACCCAACTTCACGTAACTTCACAGGTACGGGAGACAACCAAGTCCCTCTGTACGTATGTCCCTAAGTGCGATTCAGAAGTCCATGCCTAATGGACTTCCGTGCTTAAATCCTACGTAACTTGCATGGAAAAAGTTACTACGCATGCGCAGTTAATCTGCTCCGAAATATACGCACAGAAAACCACGCAAAATCATATCTGTGAATACGGTCCCTTATTGTTAGCATAATCTCCCTGTATGTTATTTATTTAAAAGTTTACCTTTTTTGTGTTTGATTTAAACCTCTCATCACACCTATTTAGAATATTGGGGCAGATCCAGAACTACGTGTGCCGTACATTTATTCGCGGAGCGTATTTTCGTACACGTAAGTTCGCTACACTCCCCTCGGCACACCCCTTGCACGGACGTATTTTGTCAAAATACGCCACCCAAACCCTACCTTAACTTTTTCAAATGTAACAGCATACGTCCCCCAACGGACGTACTGACTACGTGAACGTAAGCAGCTTAGCATGCCCATACTGTACACTTTAAATACCACCCCCGCCTACTTCACGTAAATCGCACGTATTTTTGACTCACGTAAAATTGGCACGCCCACACGTAAGTATTTACGTGACACATACGTGACTCTCCCATACGTTCACAATTACGCTACGTGAATGTGCGGAATTTCTATGGTGCGCATGCGCAGTGCGTACGAATCTGCGATTTTACGTCTCCGCCCCGGCTAAAATCGCGGAGAAGCATAGTTCTGGATCAGACCCATTGATTGTAATATATATTTATATTTATGATGTTCTTTAAGTTATTTAGCCTTTCAGGTCTAATATAAGATATAATATATTCCAGCCTCTATAATACCTTTTGTAAAAAAAAAACCTGTTTGAATCATTTCAGTAAAAGTTATCCACATTATACTGAAGAATGAAATATGTGTTATATTAAGTTAATATCTATTCCTTTAACATCTAGGATTGAAATGATGGATATAGGAAAGTTGGGGGATACTTGATTTAAACGTGGAGTTGGTTTACTTAAGTTCTGCCTACTACTCATTTGGGGACTGATTCAGAGATGCGATTGCGAAAAGATCGCAAATATACGCACCTTTGCTAAGATCTTAGCAGGTTCCAGCCCACTGCATAAACAGACACTCCCCTTGCAAACAGCGGTGGATCTTAAACTTAGACCACCATTGACTTGCCTTAACTATACGCTGTCATTTGGGATCTTAAGTGACGTGGGAGCGTTCATTTAAGATCCTAAGTGACGTGGTAGCGTTCATTTAAGATCCTAAGTGTCAGCCCGCGCCCACTTTCCCTCATTTCCCTGCCTCCCCCCGCCCCTTTCCATGCAAATCCTTAAGATCTTAAAGATTCGCGGCACTTAAGATCTTAAGTGCTTGCGTGCGATTCAAAGGTACGCTCTTAGCGCACTTACGCTCCTAACCGCTACGTAAACGGCGTTGCACTATTACTACGCATGCGCAGTTTTGCGAATTTTCTAGGATCTTAAATATACGCACCTAAGTGCCGTGGAAATCGCATCTCTGAATCAGCCCCTTGATGATTAATTATCTCATTAAAGCCTAGTATAAAGGAAGCTATGGAACCTCATGTTTAATCTTGCTTGATCCTCTGAAGAAATCCTGGTGGATGAAATGCATCACCGGTACTGTCGTCTGATTGGCCCCAATAATACCACATGTAAATGTATATAGTTATGTTGAGCAATGTGTTAATCATTGATTTTATACATTGTTTTTAATGTGTCTGGTACCAGATTTACTTTTTAATAAAATTGTTTATATATCTTTGAACTGACTTGGAAGGCTATAATGTATATTTTTTTAATTTGACATTTTAAATAATTATTGTATATATGTATATATTTATATTTATATTGTTTTTGTGGGGGTCTCACAAACCCCAAAAACCAGCAGCGTTTCACCTATAATAGTAGCAATTTGTTCCAACGCTGTATTGGTCTAAGTGGTGTATTGTGACTGATGGTTTTTTGTGCTCTGCCAAGCCAAGCGATTCAAGTGAGTTGTGCTGTATATTCATTGGAAAATGAAGGCTATATTGCAAAATATTGTTTTTATATAATGTATATGTTCTGTTTGATACTTCAGTTAAACATTTTTTTATGTACATGCTACTAAATAATCTTATTATGGTAAAAATACATTATTTTTTTATAAGATATAAACAGAAGGTGGGCAGAAAGTTCCTTTAGTCTCCCTCTGATGTTGCAGTTTTCCTGAACATTACCCAAAGAAGATGCTACTTGAGGCACTGCCTGGAGGATAATACTGAGAACTTCTAATCTAATACAAACACCTCATCTCTAGACACACCTGGGAAATGTATTATTACTAATATAATTTGCAGTGAGAAGAGAGACCTTCATGTGCACTAGTCGGACCAAGTAAGAGCACAGATAAAATTGACTTAAAATGCACATTGACTGTGTTTCATAACTGAGCTTCAATACATTAATACAGAATCATACCCCTGGCCATTAAGAGCTGTGCTCCGAAAAGTTAGTAAAAATAGTCCCCCACAGAGTCTAACCCTCCCTCCCCTGCAGCCTTACCCTATCCCTCCATCTCCCGCAGCCTGACCCTAACCCTCCCTCCCCTGCAGCCTGACACTAACCCTCCCTCCCCTGCAGCCTGACCCTAACCCTCTCTACCCCACACAGAGAGTTTACTCACCTGTCCCTCAGTCCAGTGACGGCGGATGGATATCATCATTTCCAAAGGTGAATGGGTGAAGTATGCCGAACGGCATACTCACCCATTCTGAAAAAAAAAAATGTATAAAATGGTAAGTATTTGAAAAAGGGAAATCCGAAAAGGAACTTTCAGATGTCCCTTTTTCGCAATTCAGATTTTCGTGCCGAAGAATGCAACCGCTTTGAACCTCTGTGACCCAGGGACAAGGTAAAGAGACTACTGCCAAATACTGCAATTGTCAGGTTTGAATGATGGGTGGCTAGTGGAAAATCTGGCCCTTAATACCATACCTAAACCAGATTCCCCAAACATTTCTGTTATACCAATCCATAATGTAAACAGAGAAATACATTATAAAATAATTACATTTAAATTGAAACAGCTAATAGAGTATGTACATACTATCGTTGGTATGTAAATCTTACAATTACGGTTTATATATGCATCCTGGTAGATGATGTTTGCACTTGACAGAAGCCAGAAGTAACTGATCACTCACTTGGCAGTGCAATATGTTTATTATTACTCTCATTAAGCAAATCTTCACACACTCTGGTAGATTATACATTTAAATGTCACTATCATTCAGTGAAGGAGCCTAATATTTCTTAATTCTTATTCATTCTAGAGTTTGTTCTGTAGTCACAGTTCGGGCATGATCTATGCTACAACGTAGGGCAAAATGCATCCTTTGTCGGCTAAAACCCAACACATCTTAATATAGATTTAATGTGCGATGCAGACATGAACACAACTGCAGCCAAGTACAATAAAGCTACATTCCTAGCTATAGTTCCCTTTTCTCAGTGGTTCAAATGTAAGCGCAGGATACTACACTTTTATGTATAGTAGAAACCGTGGTTATGCTTTATGCTAGCACTTCATTGCCAATGTGAATGTATTATAAATGTAGGCATATTAAATAAACTTCCCAAGGTTAGTCAGTCGGCCTGCTCTCAAATTATACCATCCACCAATATATCTCACTCTCTTTACCCAAAGTAAAAAGCCTTCTTGTGATAAAACGGACTCTGAAGAGTCCATATTTTTTTTTACAATAACATTGAAGTTAAAACACAAATACAGAATCTCAAGATGGTGACGGAAGAGGGCAGTGCAGTCCAAATGGGCTAAGACTGAATTATCCATGACAAAGGGAATGGGACATTCTTATTCCCCCCTCCCTGGGAATAGCGGCCTTCTGTTAACCTCACCCCAGTAGTGGAGGCCTTCTATCAATCCCACATGCTGGGAGTGGGGGGCTTCTATTAACCCCACACCCTCGAGGTGCGGACCTTTTATCAACCCCAGTCTAAGAGGCGCCAGACTTCTGCCTCAGAGAACAGATGACAAAGACTTTGCAGAACCCATTAAACCAGGGAGGGGACGCCAGGGAAAAGCTACCCACTTCATATACTATATGTTGAGCACGTACTCTGAAGAGGCTTGCTATTAAAAAAGATTAAAGTGTTTTGACTCATCTGTGGTACTGACAACACACTGATAGCATTAGCAATGCTCAACATACAATGTTTGACAAAGACTTCCCAGAACCCATTGGACCAGGACCCACCAATCAAATGAAACCCCATGCCACCCTTCTCTGTATTCAAATCAGCACCGTGCCCAAAAGGGAATATAACCACAGTACTGGTATAGTCCTTTGGATGACAGTAATTTGAACAAAAAGCTCCTATGAACAACAGTGTCCCTCTTTGTTAAGAGCAAATCCAGAAATGAGACAAACTTGAAGACAAAGGTTAAGAGGATCAAATACATTTGTTGTTACTTTTATTTGTTTCCTATTTAATTTTATTTTTTTTATCTACTCTTTAGCATTGGGTACAGTCTCAACTAATCCCTGCATTTTAAGGTCCATCATGTCGATTCTTTAGCACTCAGTTGTCCGTAAATTTACTAAAAAAACAACCATGCACAATGCATAACTGCTATACCTTTACCTTTACCACTGTATTTGGAAGGTTAATAGATCACTATAGATTGTAAAGAATCAGTCGTTAGCAGATTCCTGGACTCTGACAAGCCCTGCAGCTGGTGCAAATATTTTATTTGATTCTGGATTGGGCCCTTAATGTTCATTGTACTATAAATACTATATGCCTCTACTGTAGATGTTATAGCAGATCTTAAAATTTGATGAAACTTAGATCACAATTACAACGATCCAAATGGTTACATGTAATTATGTAGCACAGCAGCGCTCAATTTAAAGTATATGAAGCAGGGAGGAGATGCCAGGGAAAAGCAACCCACTTCTTATACTATATGTTGGGCATGTACCCTGAAGCCATTAAAAAAAGATTAAAGTGTTGTGACTCATCTGTGGTACTGACAGCACACTGACAGCCTTAGCAACGCTCACCATACAATGTTTGAATGCAGGCAGTGCCTGGGAAAAGCCACCCACTTCATATACTATATCTTGATTGCTGCTTTGGCTTGTCATTAAAAATAAACATGCAACTTCTCCGGCTCCCCTGCACTACTGACAGCTCAGCATAGAGTATATGAAGCAAGCGACTTTTCCCTAGCTCTGCCTGCTTTATATACTGTATGTTGAGTGTTGTTGAGGCTGTTAGTGTGCTGTCAGTACTGCAGGTGAGCCAGAGCACTTTAATTTTTTTTAATAACAAGCCTCAACAGAGTATGCGCATTTCTCCAGTGCTGCCTGCTTCATATACTATATGTAGAGCGATTAGTGCTGAGGCTTGTCATAAAAAAAAATAATAATAATTTAAGCAGCCGTGCCATCCTCCTCCCACCCCTCTCCTTGCGCCATGGGCGGGAGCACCAGTCGCATTGCCTTAGTTATGACCTTGTTACAGCTGATGTACATTCACCTTGGATTGGGCCCATTATAAATTATTAACAAATCTATAAAATGTGGTCATGTCAACATTTTTTTTCTTTTAAATACACCTACTTGCTTATCTTACCCACAGCAAGTTCACAGCCTTTGGAAAAATCACCTTAAAATACATCTCATGATGCTGGAAACACTGGAAGCATCACATGAAAGACCAACCTACTTTTACTTTATTGCAACCTATTCCATTAATTTGAACTTTTCAATTTTCCTTCTAGAATGTCACTCACTTATGGCTTCCATTAATCATGACCGTAAGGGAACATCAAGGCAGTTTCTATTACGTGTGTCCTTTTTTATTACATTAATGAAATGTGTCTAGTAATATCCATTGAATTAAATGAAACAGGGTTTACAATATCTATGACCACTAGAATTCAGTTATTTTGTTTGCGCAATGACCCAAATTTCTAAAGCATGTTCTCTACAACTGCAAGATAAATGAAATAATACCCACCCACTAGTAGCCTAGCTCCTCTTATCAAATATTGGAAAAGTTTACAACCTTCATCAATATTGCAAATTGCTTCTACAGGGTGGACCCAGAGGACGATGGACGCAAGGCAGTTTTCCACACTGCACCCATGGATGATACACCCGCCAGGAGGGAGAATGCTCTCAGTGGATGACAGGTTTTTTTTTCTGTGTAAAACTCCTCTCCAAGGGATAATAAATATAATGAAGCGCCGGCCCACTCTGAAATGAACAGGCCAGCGGAGAGATCCAATAATTAAATGGATCGCCATGGAAACTGCTATATTCAATGGCGATCCATTGTTTGTAAATAAGAAAATCTTTATTTTCATGTGATAATACTCATTTTTCATTATTTTATCATTGTACTTATCATTGTAATTATCATCCGTAACAGAAATATATCTCCCCATAATAGGATCTATAAAATATATAACCCTATTATAGACACAGAAAATGGAGGTTTCTCAAACCAATTCATAAGGTAACATGGAGCAGGTGCTGTAAGGAAAGGTGAGTTTACAAATAGGATACAAATACAAATAGGAGGCCCCAGCACTCTTGCAATTACCCAGCAACTAATCATAACTTTCTATCTTTAAAATAAAAGTCAGAGAATTAGTTACATAGATCTGCAGGTATATGATAAGCCACCAGCCACTTACAAGGCTTCTCTATTTTGGTAGTCCTAACTCTAAAACTGTCTGAGTAACTTATAGGAGAACGTCTAAGTAACAGGTGTCCTTTAAGATAATTAGAAAACATGTTATCTGTAGCTGTAAACTGTTCCCACCATTTTGTGCATGAACCCAGACATCATAGGCTGAACTTAAGGTTGGTCTATGGACACAAGAGTCATCCAATCTCTGCATGTGAGAAGCGATTGACATGGGAGTCCTATTTCCCTCTCACGTGTGGGTTTTCAAACCTCTGTGCATACACAACACGCACAGAACACACACGGAGGTGTGGATTAGGTCCTTTGCCTCTTTTTTCCATCAGAATTTATGACACCCTAATTGACCTGTCTGTGTTGGAAAAAGAAACGGTAGTGGTAGAAAAGGAGATTGGAGGTTATCTGAGGGGTGTTGGACTTTGGGAATACATTGCAGTGTCATCAGTGGAGGTACTTGTGGTGCAGAGTGCTGTGTAACTTGGTATCCCGGACTAGGAGACACAAGACTTCTGCCATTATTCACCTGCTGGAGACAGCAGGCATCAGTATTTTATAGGCTACTGTGACGACCTTCCTGGCTTATAATTCTTAAAGTTGTATTATTCTGTGTGTGGGGCAGATTCAATTCAGCAAACATCATGAGTGCCGTGGATTGAAAAAGTTGGGTAGGTCGTCTGTAATCCAAAGTACACACAATGGTGCCTTTGTATTGCAAGCAATGTAACTGTCACAAAATAATAGCAAATTTCATATTTTTACTAAAAACTAAAAAAGTATTTTATTATTTTCATTACTGTATGTATAAAGGAATTAACACATCCACAATACTTCAACAGCAATTTCTGATCATTAAAATGTATGCGAAGTATTGCATCCTAACGGAAATCGGTCGCCTAAGACATGGGGCTGGTGTAAACAGTCCTTTCTTATGTCAGCATTTGGCTCTGGATCTGTGCATTGACTATGTCCCTCCACCACTTCTCTCCCTCAATATGGCCCTCAGAACGCAAGCCGCCGTAGCTCAAGTCGATTTCTGATCTGAATCTGATGTGACCACGTGATTTTCAGTTCTGAGAATGCGCAGTTCAAAATCACACCGAGAAATGTCATGTCACGCTCACCACATGACCCACGTGTGTTTTGACAATAAAAGGTGTTTGCCATTTATTTGAACTGTTACCCGAGTGAACTCATATCCTCACACTTGGCTTTGACGTAATAAAAATCCACTTTTATAAATGTAGTTGGATGGAAGCGTAAGGAAGCAGAAGCATGTTGAAGGACCTGGGGCCAGCCCTGCCGTGTCCTGAAGAGCAGGATTTTACAAACTATCTTTATTTCCTTTGCTTAAATGTCTGTTTAATGCACACTATCTTATATCCTTTTATTTCTCTTGTGTATTGCTGTGTTCCAGATCATTGTGTTGCTATATTTTCATTTTAGTTCAATAGCCATATTTCTATAGTTATAAACTATCCACAATGAATATGAGTTATATTCATCACAGAGGCTTACTATAATATCACATAAGTGTACATGGTCATGGCAGCAGCTCATTTGCTACAGTCTGTAACTTGCAGGCTATAACAGAAAAATAACATACAGGAAAAGCAGCTGTTATTACAATCTCTTGGGTTAAAATTCTGTGTTCCAACTCACTAGGGAAAAACTGGTAACAATATTTAATAAATATCATAAACCTTTGAGACACAACAAATTGTTCATAAACTACCTGTTTAATTTGTCAGGGCTATCGCACCACATATTTCCTTATTAGTTGTGTGATCCAGCTGGGCGGAAGGATGGATGGCACCTGTCAGAGATGGAATATAATACAGCAGATTTATTAATTATTTCTATGAGCAAAAGCCTATTACGTCTGACAAGAGGATGATGATATTAGGCTATCATCATTCAAATGGTATCCACCCGTTCCCCCTTTCATCCATCAGCCACCGTGCGTAGAAGTTTAAAGCTAGTGTATCTACACAGCCAACCCAAGACAAATATGCCTGCCTTTCCCCGAGTCCATGAAACATTTAGCATTTCATTATGAATCACAGTAGATGACAGTAACAAATGGTCTAATGAATTTTCCTTGTTGTCAGAGATGGTGAGAGCAACAGCAAAGCTGAATGTCTTAGTGGGTCTACAGCAATCCATGCAAAGTATAAACATCTGTCTGATTCCTGTGTCACTGGTGATAGAAGGATTCTTAAACATGTTTTATATTTCAATTGACACTAAAAGGTTAGTTTGGCCTAATTTATCTGCTATTTATTTTAACACACATTATACATTTGCAACAAATTTTGTTTTTTATTGTACATTTAACTCACTGTCAACTCACAAGTATGGATGGTCTCTTATTGGTTATACTTTCTTAATATTTTTTTTCTTTATCCTACAAGGACATTATATAAGGCAGCCTTATTTTTTTGTGTAATAATCTGTACCTGATCCTAAGTAAATAAAGTCACCTGACTTCCCCTGACTTACGGAAGTCATGTGATTTTCTGGCAATGTACATGTGCGCATGAGATGTTTTGTATCGGAACTCCTATTGTACGGAACCCAATGTGCTTAACACCCTGATGACGGACACGAGCCGAAACAGATGTAGGTGCCTGGTGAGCGGTGACTGAACTTATCATGTACTGGACTATGGGGTTGCCTTATTATCTTCATTGTGATTACATTTCCTCCGTTCTTTGGTCTGCTTGAAATATTTGAAGTTTATGAGATGCACTTTATTGCTACATGCTACATATGGTTGGAAATATGTTGAAAATTTACTATTGGCTACCCTAGTCTAATATATACTGGACATGATTTGCACTGTTGAGGAAACTATTTAGTAGTTTTTGCACAAAATTTGCACTTTTCCCCCTGCACTTTTTCGATATGATGGTGGATCTCTACCACGAGAGGAAATTGGATATATTTATAAAAAGTGGTATTTTATATCTTAAAAAGGAGTGCTGGTATTGTATTGGTATACAGAAGTGATCTTTATATAAACACACATATACATATACATATATTATATATACATACATACATATATTGTGACAGTTACCAACGATTATGGGAAATTGACTAATTCTATTTTTAATAGATACTGACCGAAATCCCCTGCTCTGAGGTTCCAGTTATCATCTGAGGTCTTTAATAGCAGGTCTACCATACTCTCAATTTGTATGCAGGATAAATAACAACCCAGAAATTTGTTTATAACAATTGACATTGATGCGGGACAAATTCATCCAACATTGATATTCACAACAGATTTTAGATAAAGCATTACAGAAAGTACAGTCAAAATCATGTGAGTCGCTATATTGTCCTAATGTACGCAAAAAGTATGCAAAAAGAATCAACAGTGCATTAATTAACAAAGCTACAAAAGCTCTATGTCAGATGTACGGTACTGTGTTCGGCTTATTCCTGCTTTGCAATGTTAGTCTGCTTGGATTTTAGAAGCATTGCTCTGTAGACCACTGAGGATTTTTGAACTGGTAATGTATTATTCTGTGCAGGACCAACAATATTGTGGACAGCACCTACTTCTGTACTAACATTTGCCCTTTGACAGTCTACTGTGGATTTTTGGTTATTGACTTTTTGCTGTGAATTTCAACACCTGAGGTGATATGTGTTTGGATTTATAAACTTGGTATGAAATCTGTATTACTTTTTGTCTGGCACCCTTATCATTTTTTCCTTTTTCTTTTTGCTTTGTGTGTGCAGCCCTACTATCTCCCGGTAGTTTTGTGACTATATATATATATATATATATATATATATATATATATATATATATACACACACACATACACATATATACATATACTATTTGTTACTATGTGGCAGGAGCCCCCACAGTTTAGTTGCCAGTGCCCCCACAAAGCCTTAATCTGTTACTTCATGCACCTGTCTATATTAACATATAAAATTATTTGAGCAATCGTCTTTTTGTGTAACTTAATATGGAGCAATTAAATGTTAGTCTTCACTCACCTACTGGCAAAAAACAACTGTATACACCTCTATCCTTCAGCACCGAACACACGCTGCTACTTTTCCAAGCACTGGTTAAGAGAGGGTTAAAAATCAGGAAAAAGTTATAAAAAATCATAAAGCAAGATTTGTGGGTGACAGGTTAAGGGTCAGGGGCTACGTACATTCTTCTGGTCAACAGTTGTTCAACACTTGTTTAGCCTTTTATCATAAGAGTTTCCACTGTAATGTAACTGTGAATTACCTTTATATCATACTCTGCAGTCCAGAAAATTTATATACTAAGCATTGACCTTAAGAATGGTCAGATCAGGCAAATTTTTGTGTGTTCCTTAATTTAGCACCTCTTACCTATAATTCCCTGTGTATTACCCTGGCAGTTACTTACAATCTTTCCAACACTCTGACCTTCATATTGACTACAGACTCATATAACTTCCTTATACCAGCAGATACTTCAGTTAAACTTGATCTTTTTTAGCAGATAGCTAGAAACTGTTATCCTGCTCATCATTTGCTGCACTAATCATTACTCTTAAAATCCTAATTTTTGCTGGAGAATGGGGGGGAATTATTATTCTCTCCTTCTAACATAGCGGAATTATTTGTGTGTGTATTTATAAACAATCCACTGGGATTTATGCTACTAATCTTCCGTACCACTATACTTAAAGGCATTGCGAGTCCCCACTAAGAAAGGCTGCCTTACAAAAGTAGTGATAGACGAAAGTTGCTTTTCGGCTGTCCCCATTTTTTAATGGCAGCAGTGTTAGAATTTTTGTTTTTGAATGGTTTTGGAAATGCCGGGGACTTAGAGTTAGATTGCGGGGGGGACTTAGGGTTAGGCTGCATATTTGTATTTGGAACAATATACAACAAAATATATAAAGGCCACCTGTAGAAACATAAAATAAATACGATTAATATAATTAGTGAAGAAAAACATATATGATTTACTCAGCACCTGATTAAGTAGTTGCTTATTTATTCTGTTCTACCAAAAATGCTAAACTGGGATCCAACCTAAGAAGATGCCAAAATTAAAACTCTGAAAGTCGAAAACTTACATAGTAATTTTTCCTCCTTCATCATTTTATGCATTTTTGTAAACTTAAGACATTTCGGTGCCTAATCAAAGTTATGCCTCCTGAGACCTGCATTATCCCAATGGCTGATCCATAACCTGTAACCAATGAGGCTAATGGGACTACAGTCCTAGGCCTCCATTTGAAAATAGGTCCCCACACTCTGCAGATCTCCAGGCCTCCCACTGCAGTGCATTAGGACATCCTCCTCCAGAGCATACTATTTAGTGAGGGCCCTTGATAATTTTCAGCCCCAGGCCCACATGGCCCTCAATCCAACCCTGCCTGTAACTAGTCTACTACATGCACCTCTTTCGCCTGCCCCAATATCTCTCTCTCACCAACTTGTCTGTGCCTACTACTACATCATACACCACCTCCTCTGACATACATGTTTCCCATTTTTTCTAGATTGTTAGAGAAAAGCAGCATCACGGCCCTCCGTCCTAGCTGAATGACAGGACAGGTTTGGTACCATATTACTTACTATTCCATTAGTGTTTCTACTGCTCAGGCCAAGGACGGAAGGTGACTGATGCAGGGCTGGAGTCTGAATGGAGAGACATGTGTGCAGGGCCGCCTTCAGAATTTCTGGGGCCCAGGACACACTAGTCAGGCCCCCCTATGTGACGTTATCAGTGACGTCACATGGGCGTGGCTCCGCAGACCTGCGATACCATCTGGCCATACCTTGTAATGATGGTGGGCCCCCATCAGTTGCGGGTCCGGGACAGTAGTCCCGGCTGTCCCCACCTGTTGCTGGCAATGTATTTTACATACATGTAGTGCTGAGCATTATCTTAAGCTGCCAGCCTTTGAATGTTTCCTTAGAATTACTTGAGTGCAAGGTGGGTGACTGTAAGAAACCCTTCTCTCCTCCGGAGTTAGTTTCCTGTTAATAGTGAGATTACTATATCAGAGTCCAGGTTAGGGGGTCTGACACTAGGGATTGTATTTATACCTAAGAAGCTTCGGCTACTTAGGTGCGTAGATTTATTAAATTACCTACTATGCATGTGTAGTAGGTCATTTACACAATCTACGTACCAGTTAGATACGTAGATTGCCTCTGTGCAGTATTTAAAGAAGTAGTTTAGTAGGAAAGAGTTGGCCTAATGCTGCCTCGGGGAGTGTTTAGTTAGAGGTGGGAGGGGGAAGGGATTGAGATTAGTCGGGGAGGGCGGTGAGGGGGGCGGGTAGAGGCAATGTCCATGTGTAGTTTCCTTCTTAAGAAGGAAACTACGCACGGTAAGATAAGGTAGCCCTATTGCACTCTTAAGTGCCATAAAGTACCTAAAAATGGGGGGGCCGGTAAGGGGCTGCACCAATGAGTTGGTGCTGTTCTGTTTGTTTTTTTCTTCCCTTTCCTGTGTCTCCTCTTAGGTTGTTTAGGACATTTTTGAATTTTTGTTGATTAAATTCCCTGTCACCCCTATCTTTTATCACCTTCCTAAAATTCACAAATCCCTTTCTCACCCGCCTAGACGTCCAATAATATCTGATATTTAATCACTAACCACAAACCTTTCAGCTTACATTGATTCTAAACTTCAAAAGTATGTCACTTCACTAGACTCACATTTAAGGGACACCATGCATATACTCAATTTGGTAGAAAATATAAATTGGACATCCAATTGGGCATTTCTCACATTGGACATCCAGGCTTTGTACAGTAACATTCCGCACAAGAGTGGTGTGGAAGCTGTTAAATATTATTTAGATAAGGATGTGGGTATCTCTGAAACTGAGAAGATCTTCGTCTTGGACTATATATTTCATTTTGACACACAACTATTTTTTGTTTGATAACACATACTACTTCCTCGGTACTGCGATAGGCAGTATTTCAATAACCAAATTGAAAAGATGACAGAGAACTTCGGGGCTATCCTAACCACCTATTGGAGGAAGCTAAAATAAAAGCATCTGAATTAGAGAGAGGCAAAAAAAAACCTCAAAAGCATCTTACCTGTTGGTGAGAATAGAGAGAAGGATGCTGTTGTGGGCTGTTTTAAGTGTAACAAAAATTTTTGCTTGACATGTAAAGCCATAACTCACAATGTAAAACAAATACAATCTTTTTCAAATAAAAAATACTTTCCAATTAAAACATGTATTGACTGTGAATCAACTTATATTGTCTATGTTCTACAATGCCCAAGTAAAACTCAATACGTGAGCCAAACTATCCTTAAGTTAAAAGATCGATATAGAACACATAGACGAAATATAATGAATAAAAAGACCAATCACAGCATAACAAAACATTTTTTTAGAATGCCACAATAGCATTCCGGACCTACTTTCTGTATGTGGACTGGAGGTAGTGTTACCAATGACAAGAGGGGGTGATAGATACAGTAGGCTTTGCAAACGCGAGGCCTAATGGATCTTCACCCTCCAAACTCTCAGTCCAGATGGTTTTAATGATGTGATAGAGTTTAGAGATACAGGTTATTAGAACTCTAGTTCCAACATGAAATACCATCAAATGTGAACCATGAGGCTACACCAAAACTCTGTCACTTCATTGCACCACCCTGTTATTCTCACCAACATTAACACCCTTGGGGCATAGGGATTTCTCCCTTTTAGGGAGTACCCCTTAATGCATTGGTTCACCTATAGCAAGCCCCCAATCGTGGGTCACCACAAATGACCTACTGATATTGTGTTGATCCACCATCTGGATAAATCGTAACAAATTATGCGGGATAACTTTGGAATAAACTAGTATTTCCTCTCATCAACAAGATCATCTATATCTACTTGATCTTCATGTTTAGCTCTATAGATTATATATTATTATTTTTGTTTATTATTTGTCTGTATTTAATCATGTATTCAAATTTGACAGATTTGCTTAATTTTATTTACACATTGGTTAAATATTCTAAGTTGTTTTGGTTATTTTCCGATCATTTCCAGTTGTATTTTATTTAATCAACTATGTATGGTTCAACTTCCATGTGTACAATTATTATACAGTTTGAATATCAAAATAGGGATGATAGACTTATGTTTGTATTGTATTGAATACATGTCATGCATAGATCCTTTATTTATTTGTATTTATATTTATTTTTACTTATTTAGTATTTCAATTCCATTTTTTTATTATTATTTTTTATTTTCTATGTATTTTTATTTTCAACATTTCCATAGTTATTATTTTTTCATAAGCCCATATC
>WWET01000118.1:0-10029 GCA_011038615.1 Limnodynastes dumerilii | reverse complement strand
TTATTATTACCGTTTTAATACTATTTTTATTATTTTTCAATTTTCCTATTTTTATTATTTTTCAATTTTCATGTATATTTATACCTGTACACACTTATATTTACTATTACTAATGTCTCAGTACGCTCTCTAAACATATTCAGTTACAGACTTACCATTATCGTGCTTTTATATACATATTGAAATGTTGCACCTATTATAAAATACAAGATTAAGTCTGTAATTTAAGGTTTGGTATTTAGGAGAACAGCACCAAGTGATTTAGATAGACTTCTAAGAAACTGATATATCTACCTTTAAGAATCTGAGCTAATTAATTAAGTATTTAACCACCTGTAACTATATGGAGTCCTATAGAGTGCTTATGCATTCGCTTTGAAAAAGTCTGGAGTGACCAGACAAAACGTGTCAGCGGGGTGAAGACCTTAACTTGGAGACTTTTAAACTGTGCCCTTTCGTACCGCATCCAGTAAGGAGTAGAAGTCAACAGCAGTTGGACTGTCATAGACGGCGAGAGCCAATCCTCCCGTACTGAGCGGGGAGTGTGGAGACGTGGGAGAGCGGACTAGTATACTAGTGTTGCTAGGCAGGGGGGCAGGACTTGAGGCCGTGGTTTCAGTGAAACCACGGGCCGCCCTCAAGTCACTTGCGGGAGATTTGCTGGCTCTCCCGGGATACTGGGAGTACTGCCAGAATTTTGGCAACCCTGATATATTTATATATATACAGTGCAGTGTTAATTGTTTGAAGACCCCTAATGACAGTGCTGAGTGATAGCACAGAAACAGCAGTTAGACGCTATGTAATATAACATGATTTCATAGTGTTTACTATTGACGGGACTTGTGCAAAGTAATCAGACTTTTTGGGATGTTTGTGCTAAATCAACGCAATTTTTTCTTTTCTTTTTTCTTTTGTGATGTTACTTTCATTGGGCCTGATCCGGATCTTGTTAAGTGTATGAACTTAGTTACTCAAGAGCTAAACCATGTTGATTGCAGGGGGAGTCAAGGTAATTGTATTCTTTGCATGCAGGTATATATCTTTAAATTGCTTACTGCACACAGATACTGACCAGCTTTACTATCACACTGTTATTTATACTTGGGATAGCAAACATCACCTCTCAACTCTAATACTGTTTGCAACAGATGAAATATGACTCCCCTGAAATCAACATGGTTTAGCCCAGGAGTAACTAAGTTCATGCACTTAACAAGGTCTGGATCCAGCCCATTATTTTACTATAAAATATTGAGGCAAAAATCTGGACTTGTGTTTATTATGAATATTATATATTGCAAGAGTGCTGGGATGTCTATATATATGTATGCATAAAACACACACACGTATATTTATATAAATGTAAAACACACATCTTGAATATTACACAAAAAAAAATTGCATTACACACACAGACACACACAAACACACATATACACACACACACACATATATACACACATACACACTTACTTATACTCATACACATACATACTTACTTTTACATTTCACACACACACCTACTTTTACGTTTTAACAGAGCTGTGCCGAGCTGAAAGGAAGGACAGAAAGTGTGGGTGGATCATAGCAGCAGAAGCAAAGCCAAAGCAGCTCCGCATTGAGGAAGCTTTCCCCTAGTGCCAGAAAATCAGCCATTGAGGGAGTAGCTGATGTCATTATGCTACTCCCTTATTGGCTGATTTTCTGGCACTAGAGGAAAGCTTCATCAATGCGGAGCTGCTTTAGCTGATGCAGAAAATCTACACTTGATAGTGACAGCCTCCATTATAAAGCAGCTCTGTGTACCGGCCCAGCCACCCAGCAGCCCATCTGGCATTTGCCAGAACTGCCAGATGGCCAGTCCGGCCCTGGGGATACACTCTCAAACAGCAGCTGGTGTTATATTTTACATTTAAAATAACTTTTTTATTATTGTTACTATATCCAACATCTGTGCTTTAGTGCCATTTTTGTTTCCATCTTTTTTTTCCTTTTAGGTTGTAGACAAGCTTTGGGTACGTGCTTAGGTCTTGCAAAATCACCTCATTGAGAGAGTGAGCAATTGTGTCTATTGATTATGCAATACCATAAACTGCAAAGGATAAAATAAGCCCCTTCCTCACCTCTCTAGACTGTCAAGACTATTTTATTAACTTGTTCCTCTTGTTTTTAGATAAAGGCAAGTGGGCTTCAGGAAGTTGGTGACCTTCCTCCAGTGGTGTAAACTTATACATTTTGAGAACCTGGGGTGTAGTGTTTGTCCCATCTAAAGCACTACACTGCACACTGCTACCCACATTATTTATTCTACTTTAATAATTAGAAAAAATTGGACCAACAGGTGGAAGTAACTACTCAAGAAGATGTCTGCATGTGATATTCTACAGTTAGTAATAGTATACTAATTCTTAATGGGTGTTGAATGACAAAAGTCACACATGCATGTTAATAGATTACACCAGAGATGGGAAAACAATGATATAAGACAAGTGTTAATGGTGATATTAATGCAGGTATGAAACAGCAGAGAAATGTAATCCACATTTCTCTCTGTTATAACATTAGTTTCCACAAATTAATGGTTGATTTTATAGTTAGGTGACACACAGAAGTTTATAAGAGTTTCTTCTACTATAACTAAGAAAACATTATTATGAACGGATTTGGCGTCAGACAGTAACTCATTAATAGAGTGTTCTCTTGAATGTCTAATTGCTGAAGGCACAGCAAGTCAGATTATTTTGACACCTGACATGCAATTAGATCATGGTCACACAGCTAAAGAAAGATTTTACACCTTTACAACCCCCCTTTTACATAGAGAATGAATAATTAGCATATTTCTTCTGCTTAGAATAATAATAAGGGCCCCAGATCAGGATTTGCTTAATGAGGTAAAATACAAGTTGTTGACATTAATATATGTGACATATTTTTTCAGTTGTAAAAATAAGCCCTGGAAGGCTTCTTCTTTTACATGAGTGTTTTATGCCTCAATAAAAAAAACAGCTCACAAATAGACAAAAGACTCAGGCTGCCTATGCTTTAAGCAGAAGAACGTTGACAAAGACCTACTTCTAGACAACATTTTCATATGAAAACTTCTACTGAAAATATACACCCTTTCTGTGTACCAAAATGCTCAAAAAGTCCCCTATAACCATGTTTACAGATGCTCCATAGGCATAATGACAAAAAGTTGCACAGATGGTCAAAAGATGTTAGTAGATTTCACTCATATCTAGGCGATAAACTGATTTGGTGACCTTTTGAACAATGGAATAGATCAGTACATTTAAAATTTGGGAAAATCTATAATTACTTCATCATTCATCATTCACCACCTAATACCCCTTTCACATCACAACCCCGGCAATATCCCAGGTTCACAGACCCGGGATATTATAAATTAAAACCCTAGGTGCAAGCCTTCATAGGACGGATCAGGAGGTGTCGTAGGAGGAGGATGACCTCATAGCACACTAAGGGTGTCAAACTATTGAATTATTATGATGTTTTATTAAATATAAATGAAACTAGATATGTAATACATAATTTGTTATTAATAAACTTTGTGAAAATTGTTTTAAAATTTTTATGTCAAACATGGGCCCAAATATAGTTTACATTAAACATGTAAGGTAGCATCAAGAAAATGGAAGGTGTATTATGAATCAAGTGCGTTAGGTGCTACCCGGGTTGAAAAACCCGGGTAGCACCTTTCACACTGCACCCCTACCCGTGTCGGACCCGGGAATAACCCTTCTTTTTACCCGGGTTGAATTCCCGGGTCTTCTGACACGGATCCACCAGAAGTACCACTTTCACATTTCCACGAAATACCCGTGATTTTGCCGAGACCCGGGTTTTTGGCGAAAATCCTGGGTATTTCATGGTGATGTGAAAGGGGCATAAGTATATAAAGTTGTAATCATGGATGGTTGGTCAGAAAGTAGAGCAAACTTAAATTAAATAAAAGAATCGTAACTAGAAATTTTAGTACCAAGATCAAAAAGGAAAAATGTTGCACCCTGACCCTGAATTCCAAGTCAATTTAACCTTAAATATTAACTTCCTGGTCCCCCCTTAAGCTTTGCAACCTGGGCAGCTGCCCCTATCGCACACCTTAGTTACAGCAATGGGCATAGTTGCCAACTCCATGAAGAGTGGGTGATCTCCCTGTAGTGTATGACAATTTCCTTGATGCTAATTCAGTCGATGAAGACATGGGGGTAGATCCTGAACTACGTGTGTGCGTACGTATTTTAGCGGTGCGTATTTTCGTACACGTAAGGTCAATACACTCCCCACGGCACACCCCTTGCACGGACGTATTTTGTCAAATTACGCGACCCAAACCCTACCTTAACTTTTCCTAACGTAACAGAATACGTCTGCTAACGGGCGTACAGACTACGCGAACGTACGCAGCTTAGCACGCCCATACTGTACACTTTAAATACCATCCCCCGCCTACTTCACGTAAAACGCACGTATTGTTCACTAACGTAAATTTGGCACGCCCACACGTAAGTATTTACGTTAGCAATACGTGAATTATCCATACGTTTGAAAATACGCTACGTGAATGTGCGTATTTTCTGCGGTGCGCATGTGCAGTGCGTACAAATCTGCTAATTTATGTGTCCGCCACACGTAAATTCGCGGAAATGCGTAGTTCAGGATCTGCCCCCATGGTCATTATGATGACAGAATTTAGAAATTGTGTCCTATTGTAAACAGTAACAAGTATAGAAACCGTTGATCCACTTACCAGGTCATTGACTGAGCTGCAGCCCTCCTCCCAACTTGAAGGTCGGAATAAAACAGACGCCTCTCCAGACCTATAAAGAGAAAGAGAACAATTAGGGCAGGACCTTCGGTGGCTAAGAGGGTGTGCCCGACCTCTTATCAGGAAGGAAGTGCATAACTTCACCTCCTATTTGGTTTTGTTATGGCCGGATCTGCAGGCTGGTATAGTCCCCAGACAACTACACGTCTGGGGACTACCCTACCCACCGTTGTTGAGGGCCCTAATATTCCTGGCACAAACAGTATCTACCGTTAATGGCAGATAGTAGTCTCTGCTGCTTACAGGGGAAAGCTGCAAGACCTGAGAAGGAAGCACAATTAGCTTGGCCTTATAACATATAACAACAGTACAAGGCCTAATGCCTCAATTAAACGGGACTACCCCCATACCAACCTAGAAAAACAACTAAGAACAGACCCCTACTGAGGGGTGAAATCATCCCGCTAACCAACAGCATACAAGACCTAAACTGCTACTGTGCTCCTTTGTGTGATCTGTAACAACTTACCTCACAATCCTAGGCTACCTACCTAGCCTGCACTAAAATTGCTGGAGAGTCCACACTATGGGCCTGATCCAGAGATACGCCGATGCGCTGTGCTTACTAAAGCACAGCGTATCGGCGTTCACTTACCTTGACACTCCCCCTGTGCGGGCGTATGGCCCCTTCCTTACGCCGGCTGAAGGCTACCCTAACTTCAGCCGGCGTAAGAAAGGGGCCATACGCTCGCACAGGAGCGTATGGCTGCCTAGCCCGCCCTTCCACTCTCATTAAATTAGCTCCCCCCACCCACCTACACTAACCTGAACGTAGGGACGCTGGGGACGTCCCCTCCAGCGTCCCTACGGCCCTGCTACGGCCCCCGATCCAGAAAAAGCCGATCTTACGCTTACGCCCGCCGTCCTAGCGACGCCGGGCGTTATTCTGGATCAGGCCCTATGCCACTAGCACTCAGTGCTGGGGGGTTTTAGTAGGCTTATGGGGAATGAGGTATAAATAAAATTAGGACCAGGGCTGCTCCTTGCCAAGGGTGGTGACTAATCCTGCAGTGGGGTGAAAGGGCTTGGAAAACTTACTCCCAGCTTCTCATTGCCAAGGGGAGTGCTGCCACAACGGGGAGGGGAAAATCACATACCTGGGGGTGGTGACTTTACCCTGGGAATATGCTGTGCTGCAGGACACATAGCAGTTCGTGGCCCCCTGAGATGACACCTGGAGAAGAAGCAGAAGCAAAGGCAGAAGAATGCAGGAGAGAGAAGGTGGGGGAAAACTGAAAGCGGGAACAAGGAAAGAGAGCTAGAAGCCATAGCATCTCTTGGACTCCCCTGATGACGGTGCTGGACCAGCACTGAAACATCTGTCAGGAAAAAGTTGTCGGGATCTTCCTCCTATGTTGGTGCTTATGTAGGGTCTCCCTACCTTTATTTATTGTGAATTAACAGGAGCTGATATTAATTTGGTAAGTTGCTTTTGGGCTGCGTTTTATATGTCTCCTGGTCTACCATGCAGTGTTTCTGTTAGGAAACAGACAACCAGGGTGCAAAATCTAAATGGAGTCTGGTTTTCACTGGAGCCCCTAATGGTGGGGCTCCCAGTCTGGGCTGCAGAACTCTGGCAGGTCGCAGCCAACAGCAGACTGCACCTATGCGTGCGGGTAAGGACACAAAACAAAATGCAAGAGATCGGAAACCCAAGTGAAGGAGAAAAACAACAACCAGACAAACAGTGGACAAAACAGTCGCAAACTCTCACAGACAAAAACCTCTAACAGCAGAAACACTCAAACCAAAGGCAAGGAATGGAGGAAGGATGGGAGCACAAATGACACAGAGGAGAAGTCAGGAACAGGATCAATCAACTATCAATAGAGCACAAGGCAGAAGAAAAGAGGATGAGGAGAGAGAAAGAGAGAGAAAATGCTTGGAGCAAGAAGGCAGCATCATGCTGCCTCTGATACAGAGGCTGCAGCCACGCTATTGGCTGCAGCCTAACACACACCCAATGAGATTGTGATAACCGGGTGGAAATGGGTTACAGGTTTTAATTGTAGTTGTGGAATGCAGAGAGGTGTAAGCAACGTTAGAAGACTCAGAATAACTGCACACCCGTGTTTAGTAAAAATTATTTAACTTTTTGAATTTTGTTTATAGATAAGCAGAGTATTAATGGCGATTAAAATTCAATGTAATACATTTTACAAATATATTTCATATAATACTTTCCAAATCATGCAAATGCATTAGTTATAATCAATAGTGGCAATATTCCACAATGTAACGCATGCAATGCAAAATTGTTACATATAAGTCAGGTATGAATAAAAGTAGCAGTTGTCACTAATGCAATGTCTATCAAACTTTTAAATCAGGTAAGGAAAAACCAATAAGATTATTTCATATCATTTGATATGATCATTTATATTGCATTTAATATTTTATTCAGTAACTGAGCTTTTTACTTTAAAACTAAAATTCAATTCGTTTTGTGAAACTTTTATGAACTATACAGCATGAGAAATAATTAATAGTCTACTATTATTTGTTATCTGCACAATTGTCATTAAAACATTTTCTTATGGAACATTAATGTCTTGGTTCAGTTTTTAGTATCTTCTAAAATCCTTTTCAACTTGTACCATACACTTCTGAACTGTCCTACTAAATCATATGTGTCCTCTGATATCTCCTTTTTTCAATATCTCCTTCTTCACACCTTTCCAGCACCTCCAATGCTTTTCCTCACTTACAGCAACTTCTCCGGATCTCACCCGATACCTTCGATATCTGTCTTGTTCCACAGTACACTCTCCAGCAAGTCTCTTTACACCTTTGCTATCCCCTTCACAGTGCCGCACACTTTCCGGCTTCCCAGCACTTATGTTGTCCGCTTCAAAGTACTGCACACTCTCTGGCTCCTGACACCTCTGCTGCCTCCTTCACAATACCGCTCTCTCTCTCCGGCTCCGGACACCTTCGCTGGCCCTTTTCATCTCACTTCTGACGTACCATCAGCCCTTACTGACCATCAAGCTCACAGCAAAATCCACCTACACCATCTTCTCTCTCCACACAAACCAACTGCCAACCACAACAGACTCTACCTGATCCTTCCATGAACTCCTCACGCTCCAGCGCATGCCCCTGTCAGCTGACTGTGTCCTCTGATATCTCCTTTTTTCACTATCACCTTCTGCACACCTTTCCAGCACCTCCAATGCTTAATGAGAATAATGAGGTGTCAATTGTTCTGGATTACTAAACATACGCATATGTTGCATTTAACCTTCATCAATGCTTATGTCATTTGTGCTGGCTTCAAGATAGATGATAGATAGATAGATAGATAGATAGATAGATAGATAGATAGATAGATAGATAGATAGATAGATAGATGTGCATTTAAGTAACAGAAAACTGTGACAACCCCAGGAAAACATGATATATTTAGCAGCATTGCTATAAGTCTCTTTTGGTTAATGATATTTCAAGGGGTCTAAGCACATTTGACCTGTACAAATGGCTAGAATAAATATTTTGCAGTTGTCTTAACAGATAAGGTAAAGGGCAATAATAACATGCACTTTTTCTGTGACTTTATGGAAATACTTACTGATAGAATTGGTACAAAAGCAAATATTAATCTGTTGCCATTTTATAATAGCAGAGTGTGACCACAAGTAGGATAACTTAGGGCTTTCTAACATCTGTATCATGTGTGGTAGTGCTGGCTATAGAGAGTACCTGTATATTAAGACTGCAGATTTTTGTTTTATGAATTAATCTTTTATTGCAGGTAACACAATTTTCTATACTTTAAGCTGACCCTCGGTCTATTTTGTTACTCACAGTAACAAAAGCACAGGTTTGCTACAGGAAACATGTAATACAAAAATAAATCTTTTGTAGCAGCAGTTTTTGCACCGGCCAATGCTGTTTTATGAAGATATATAAACAGTGTTGTTCAGATATGTAGAATAATATTAAGACTTATAATGTTACGCAAGTTACGCATGCCATGTGCATGAATTGGTGGGTTTTTTGCGAGCTATACATGCAAAAGGGAGATGTTACGCATCAGATCTCGGTGCGTACGGAGTTGATTCCTGCATTTGCACACCTCTGTATGAAATGCCTGGTCTGGGTTAGGCCCTTCCGCATACCCGAATGCTACATCCGTACAACTATACTCACTGAGAAGTTAAGGTAGGCTTATGGTCGCGGAAGTCAGTTAAAGTAAGTGAGAGGGGAGTGTTAGAGTGCACTAGCCACTTTTGTGCATACGGAAAACCCTCCTAAGTCTGAACACGGTCTGTGGTTATGAAATCAGTTTCTTATAATCAATGTGATATTACAAAATAAAAGCGTATTCATTATTCACACAAAGCATAAAATGATTACTTAAAAGTTTAAACTTACATGAAAAGTCATTTCTCACAAGAGGAACAGGGCATAAACAAACAGAAGGCCTCCTATGTGATACTAAGCCTGCTGCAATCCCCCATGCTCAGGGCATTTTGAGATGTATAAAGTCAAGTAATGAAAAGTGTTTGATCATAAATTACTTAGGAGCTTTCACACCGGGAGATCTTCATATTCACCCCCTGCCCTTACATTTCTGATTATTGAGGATGGTTGGCAGTTGAAGGATTGGATATGTTGAATAATTACACCACAAAGTTGCTCCTCTCTATATAAATCAGAAATTAGCATTCCTCCATAATGGAGTACACTAATCTACTTCCATACCTTCTAAATGAGTTTAAGCCTAGCGCCAGATCTTTTGCACCTACAGGATTAGTGATGCCTGTTCTTCTAGGGACCAATGTAAATTACATGAAGATTCAGTAACCCAATACAAAAGGTGCTTATTCTAAAACTTCTCTCCCCCACCCATACACATACACACACACACACACACACACACACACACACACACACACACACATACATACATACATACAGACACACACCATAGACAGTCGTACATTGATTTTACATAACACCCAGGCAGGAATGGAGGAATTGGAGATAATCAATTTAGGAATTGGGATTAAATCAAATATAATCCTGAATTTGGTTAGAAAGGGTGATTCCAAGATAACGGAGCTGAGGAGTGCACTTTAGAGGTATACCATCCCCCATATCCCCCCCTAAATGAGAACTCATTCAATTGTTTACATTCCTGAATAATCAGACAAAAATCAGCAACATGT
>WWET01000117.1:1069463-1093617 GCA_011038615.1 Limnodynastes dumerilii | reverse complement strand
CCTCCTGCACCCCCCCCCCCCCACCACCAAAGCCTAACCCTAAGTCTCCCCTTCTATACTGGATCCCTTCCCTGCAGCCTAACCTTAAGACTCCCCTTCTAAGCTCTATCCCCTTCCCGCAGCCTAATCCTAAGACTCCTCTTCTATACTGGATCCCTTTCCTGCAGCCAAACCCTAAGACTCCCCTTCTATACTGGATCCCTTTCCTAAGTCCACAAACCAGTTGGGTCTTGCGTCTAGTACCGTTGGGTGCTTTGGGGGGTCCGGATGTTGGAAAGGTAAGAAATTTTCTGAAAAATAAATCCGGAATTGTTACCCATTAATTATAAAAACTTTCTAATTAGTGACATTAACAAAATAGAGACATCTGACATTTAGCTTTTGGCTGTGTGCATTTTGAAAATGTCATTTTCGGAGCGGCGAGTGGAAGCCGTCCTCGCTCTCTCCTCCATTCTGTCTCTGCTCTGTCCACGCTCTCTTCTCCACTCTATTTACGCTCTTGACTTAATTCTGTCCACGCTCTCTCCTTTGCTCTTTCCAAGTTCTATTCTCCATTCAATCCATGCTCTCTCTTCTGTTCTGTTCCCACTCTCTTCTCTATTCTATCCTTGCCTCTTCTCCGCTCTCTCCTTCGCTCTGCCCACACTCTCTTCTCCATTCTATCCTCGCCTCTCCTCCGCTCTCTCCTCCACTCTGCCCACACACTCTTCTCCATTCTATCCTTGCCTCTCCTCCGCTCTCTCCTTCGCTCTGCCCACGCTCTCTTCTCTATTCTATCCTCGCTTTCTCCTCCGCTCTGCACACGTTCTCTCCTCTGCTCTGCTCTCGCTCTCTTCTCTGCTTTTTCCAAGCTCTCTTCTCCATTCAATCCATGCTGTCTCCGCTCTGTCCACGCTCTCTCCTCCGCTCAGTCATTGTGGTACCTTTGCATCACCAATCTCCACCCTTGCTGCCTAATAGTGTCATCATAGCAATGATAAGTTGGAGGCACAGATACCTCTTACATCAGTTAATTCATTTGCCTGTGTACTAACACCCTATTCATGCTTAAATAAATCTGTTATTATTCAGAGATTTATAAAAAATTGCATTTATTATTTTTCATGAATAATATAGATGTCCTTGTCTGCGACTATTGAAAAGATGTAATACATTCAAACCTGGGTATGGTTTACAAAAGTTGAAGGTGAATTCACACTAAATTTAGTTTTGATGAGTCACCAGTAACCTAATCGTTGACCTCTCCTTCTAATTCTGCTTATTCCATACTGACTGTTTGAAGTAAACAGAACTTCACTTCCATCCTCTACACAATAATCATGACTATCAGGTCACCATACTGCATTTTGAGACTTGACTTCTACATTGTGTCAATATAAAACATGATCAGATGAACTGTCCTTATGACCATTCCATTAGATGCACTGTACAACAAAAAAAAACGATGTATGATTTTAAGTTTGAGAGTAACTTGAAAGCAATTGCAGATGTACATGTGTCGACATACCCATGTTGTGATGTGGGGGTTGCAAATGGAAAGGTTTTTCAATTTTTTTCATGCAGTAAAATTACTTAGGGCTCTATTTACTTAATAATGCTCACTTAATATTCTGCAGATAAAGAGTGTTTTTACCGGAAAACAGTCTTTATCTTTAAAAATAAAAGACCGTATTCACACCTGCACCTAAGAAGCAGAAGCTTCTTAGGTGCAGATGATTAGTAAATGACATACTACGCACGTGTAGTAGGTCGTTTACACAATCTCTGTACCATTTAGGTACGTAGATTGCCTCTGCGCGGCCTTTAAAGTCTTTTCCACTGGACCGTTTGGGCTAGTGCCCACACATCAAGGGGCCCTTCAGCAAAGACCAGTCCAGTAGAAAAAACAGCCCTGAACTGTCCAACCCAGGGCCGGTGCGAAGCGTTAAGCGGGGGGATGTGGTGCAGACAGGTGCTGCTGACCCCTGCTATTCTTTCAGCTGCTGGGGTTTGCTATCAGCTGCTCTGTGCTCTGCCCGGCAGCTGATAGCAGGAACTTCCTGCACAAATAGGAGCTCCTTCCTGTGACACCAGTGTGACTAGGAAAAAGGAGAAGGAGCAGCAGTGCGCCATGGAGGGAAGACTTCTAAAGGTAAGTGAAATGAATAAATACTAACAGGCTGGAGTGGCTGGTGGGACATTATGGGGAACTGGGGGGCTGGAGAGACATGATGGGGAACTGAGGGGCTGGAGAGACATGATGGGGAACTGGGGAGCTGGAGAGACATGATAGGGAACTGGGGGGGTTGGATAGACATGATGGGGAACTGGGCGGCTGGAGAGACATGATAGGGAACTAGGGGGGCTGGAGAGATATGACGAGGATCTGGAGGGACATGCTGTCGAATACTGGAGGGCTGGAAAGACATAATGGAGAGCTGGGGAGATATAAGGAACTGGGGGGGCTGGAGAGACATGATAGGGAACTAGGGGGGCTGGAGAGATATGACGAGGATCTGGAGGGACATGCTGTCGAATACTGGAGGGCTGGAAAGACATAATGGAGAGCTGGGGAGATATAAGGAACTGGGGGGGCTGGAGAGACATGATAGGGAACTGGGGGGCTGGGGAGCCATGGTGTCTGGACACATAACAGGAGTGACAAGGGAGTTCTCTCTTCTCCCACATGTGGACTTAAAGATCTCGGTGCACATAAAAAAGGCATGGAGGCCTGGATCAGGTTCAATGTCTTTTATTATAAACAATATGAACATGTTCCTCTCTACAGCCTAACCCTAACCTTCCCAGTTCCGCAGCCTAACTTTAACCCTCCTCTCTTCGAAGACTAACCATAGACTGAAACCCTGGGACAGATTTCTTACTGTATAGACCTGGTTTACTTTTCCCTTTCTCCCCTTCTTTTTTCCATAACTCTTCATCCATTCTTCATTTTTCTCTATCACCCCATTTTTTTTATTTTTTATGATTATGTCTTAGCCAGTTATCTTATACAATCTAACTCACTACACTTTGTTATATCTGGCTGTGCTTATAATTATTATTGGACCATTTGTTGTATATGACTGTCCTGTTTTGGATATTAACTATCTATATTTAACCTGTTTTCTCCCTATTGTATTCTTTGTACAAATAAACAATTTATACTAAGCCTAACCATCCCTGCTCCACAGCTTAACCTTAACCCTCCCCTCTCCATAGCAACTCCAACCAGAACAAGTAGCATGTCGAAATAAGAACATTCAACAACAAGAAAAACTTTATAGAAAGATTTTAGCACTAATACAATCGCATTTAAGCTTTCCACTGGATCAGTATAAAAAAATGGGGTTTTAGCAGTGGCGGCATCTTCCCGAAGAACACAAGTGTTAGAGGAGGGTAAACATTTGCAAAAAAGAAGAGATGTATTAGAAGATAAGAGTATATGCATAAACTGGAGGATGGTAGGTTTAGAAAAATTACTACACCAAAAGGGGAGTTGATAAGTAGAGTAAGATTCTCTGAGGTGGTAGTTGCTATCATTGTAGAATAATATAAATATGCTTGAGATAAATATGAGAATATCCTAAACTGAGGATCAGATAGGGTTTAGGGTTAGTATAGTTCAAATGAAAAAAACAAAAAAACTGATAAGACTGATGGCCAACTGGCTCTTATTTGCCATCACGTTCTATGAGCCAGATTTACTAAGCTGCAGGAATGAAAAAGTGAAGATGTTGCCCGTAGCAACCAATCAGATTCTAGCTCTCACTTTCTTATAACCTACTAGGAAATTTCAGCTAGAATCTGATTGGTTGCTTTGGTAAAATCTGCAACTTTCCTATTTCACATTTTAATAAACCTAGCTCTATGAGCCGCTGGAAGGCTGGAGAGACATAATGATGAACTGGGAGTCTGGAGACACGTGATGGGGGGCTGGAGTGACATGATTTGGGAATACTGGGGGACTGGAGACACATTATAGGGATACTGGGAGCTGGACAGATGATGGGGGGCTGGAGTGACATGATTTGGGAATACTGGGGGACATTTTTATTCCTGTGAATGGGTGGGTAGGGGCCCCTGTGCATTGCTTTGCCCAGGGCCTACAATTCTGTTAAGATAGCTGTTAATAGGGGGAGGAAAGGGGGGGCTATGTATAGGGAGACCGCTGGAATACAGAAAATGTACATGTGTTAAAAAAAAAAAAAATACTGTGGTTTTTTAAAAATAATAAATAGATAAAATTAAATTAAACAAAAGAAAAAAAACTCACACTGTCTTGCGTCTCTCTTGGAAGTCCCGGAGATGAAGTCCTGGTTCATTCACAGTGTTTTCTTCTTTTAGGACTTAAAAATTCCCAAAATGCTGCCACGGACCTACGACAATCAAAACCCTCCCATCAACAGATCCCAGAGCCACAACCCCATCCCTCCTATGCCCCCCCCCCTTCCCCATCTCCTCTCCTTCCCTCCTGTCTGGCTCACCCCAATAAAATGGACCTCTCTATATTACATCCACTCTACCCTCTCTACCACGCATGTCTAGAGCCTAATACTGAGCCATTCACAGAACCTTTAGCCCTGACCCCGGTCTAGGTACTATTCCATACACGCCACTTCTTGACCACCCCCATACACCCTCAGAGGCTACAATTTAAAAGACCTAATAATGACAGCTGACTTTTCATAGCTTAGAGTTGCTGGAGGCAAGCCATAGTTGCCTTCAAGGGGTGGAGGGGCTTAAAGCTTTGATTTATGCAAATCATGCCAGAAGCCCCGCCTCATGCCCCTTTTCCTTAGTTTTACTAGGGATGGTGGCACAAATTGCGTCATTAAGTCCCGCCCTGCCTCTAGTATCACTAGGAATACCAGTGTGGCCAGGTAGCGGGGCTAGCCCTCTGCAGGAGATTTGCAGGCTCTCCCGGGATCTCGGGAGAACTGCCTGAATTTTGTGAGTTTCCCGGATATTAGAAACATAGAAACATATATTCCGAGAGAGTCAGGAACCATGCACAAGTTGGACTTTGCGAGCACATTGCGCATGTGCGCTCCAGATGTTATCCATCCAAACTCTGAACTGATTTCCCTTCATTCAGGGTTCTGTGCGTCAGGGTATGACAGCCCTCTGTACACTAAATTTTACCCAGTGTGGGTGGAGGGAGCCATTATATTGTACAGTATGGACCAAGTTAGCCACTTCCATATGTCTAAGCAAAAGTTAAGGTAGTCACCTAATTTCTGCACGTGAGAGGGGATTGTCATGGGCGTGGGGTAAATCCAGACCTAAGGGCTTGTTACGTTAGAACGCGTAGTGTATTTACGCTAGCTTAATTTCAATGCACTCCCCTAGGCACTTCCCTCGCTCGCTCGTACTTTGGCCATTTTACGCTGCCCAAAACCTAGCTCAATTTTTTCTAGCGTAAGTATTGACATACGTAATGGAATTACGCACGTGACGGTCAAACCCGGCCCATACTGTCCAATTTAAATGCCTCCCTCCAAAGCGTAATTATGGGTGTCGTATTGATGCCCCCGCCTCTTTGTTCGTATTTACGTACGTTAGGAGTTATGTGGTGTAACATATGCCGCGCACAGTTGCAGTAAATACTAATGGGCGATTTTATGTCATCGGCTAGCGTACTTAGCTAAGGATCTGGCCCTCTGTGTGCAGAAATTGCACTTAAGTCTGGATCAGGTTTATGGATAAGATTTATTCAGTTCTTGCAGTGTTGTAGTGGGACTAAGCCTAATGAAACTGGGAAAGGAAGGAGGGGCATAAGACCATATTAAAGTGGTAAAACATGAAGTTTGACTGCCAAATGCAGGATCAGGAGGATATTTTGTTGGACAATTTTGATAAATGTGAAATAAATAAACATCAGACGGCTGACACACAAATCTATGAGACCTATTGGTTGAATAACAAAAAGTGTTCTGAAGTTCTCAAGTATAGAGCAATGCAGGGCCACCTGTGTACAGTGCATATATATCACCTCATCTGGAAAATTCTGGGTGAGGTGATATGTATGCACCATACACAGGTGGCCCCCCCGTGTGGTGCAGTGGAGACAAAGCTTGAAATCACAACCTCGTGCCTCCAACCTGAGTATCCTATACTGTGATCCACATCATCAAACCCATGGAGAGTGTTAGCTGTTTCTTCCCCCTGGGATTTCCTGTAGAGAAGAAAAATACTGTTCCATCTGTGTATTTTTCAGCTTATATATAAAGGACTTAAATATGCCCTGACTAATGCCATTGGGATACCCTTCACAGCCCATTTGGTTGAAAGGTGCTGTCAGTCTACATTGGTACATTTGATCATTGCATGCATTTGCACATCTGTTTTTAGGGTATGCCCAGTGGTAAAATATGCAAAATATGCAGAAACTGTGCATGAGGCTTAATGGTACATTGAGCAAAGCACAAATTAAATTCACTAATAAATACTGTCCATGCATCGGATTGGCTGCAGTGTGGTTGTCTATTTGTATATTGTCCACTCATAGCCAATTGAATTGTCACCTCAACTTGATGCTCTCCCTATCTCTCTATCTAAAATGACCATGGATTTAATACTGGCTAGCTGTACAGTACAGTTTGTTATTTTGGATGTACATTCCTTTAAAGGGTTTAATGACCTCATTTTATAAGTATGAAAATTACCCCTTAAAAACCGGTTGCAGTTCCCGCTGCGATTGGCTTTTATTAGAAATAGAGACAGCTGAAAGTTCCTTTTAGGCAGCCTTTTTAAATTTTATTTTCTGAGTGGGTGAGTGTGCCGATCGGCATACATACCCATTCATTTTTGTGGGACCCGCCGCTGACAGATCCGGAGAGGTGAGTAACCTCTCCAGGGACTTATAGTGTTGGGGAGGGTTATGGTTTGACTCTTATGGAGGGAGGGATAGGGTTAGGGCCATAGAAGGGGAGGGTTAGAGTCAGGCTGCCGGGAAGGGAAGGCTAGTTCAGGCTGCGGGTAAGGGAGGGTTATGGTTATGGTCATGGAAGGGGAGGGTTAGGGTTAGAATTTTGGAAACAGTTCGGGTAGTTTTTAGACTTGCCTTTTTGGAGCACCGCGTTCGGTGATCTGGGGGTTGATTGCTATGCCTCATCGAGAACTCATTCGGAACTGGCTGGGAGAGAACGGCCCTATCGCCATAGGGCCGTTCGCATACAGGGGACCCACACACCTTAAAAACGACATGCATACATTAAAAGCTGTGGTCTTTAAAGAAAGAAAGGGCCACCAAAATACAGGGCCACATTAAGTGCCATGTGGGCCTGGGGATGAAAATGATCAAGGGCCCGTTGTAGTGATGGGTCTAATTTCAGATGGAGGCCTGGGGCTGAAGTCCCATCAGCCCCATTGTTAATCTGACCCTGCCAAAATATATACCTAAAAAAAACAAGAAAAACACAGGACATGTAAAAGTGTCTGACTTCATATTTCTGTAGACTGAAAAAATATAAAGATTTTTCCTAAGGGAAGAGGGAGGGGGAGGATTAATCTCATACATCCATTTAATATTAAAGAAAGGACTGTGTGAAAACAGATTGCAGTAATTGTCCTTCGCTTTTTCAGCCTTTTGTTAAGCTGTCAATGACAGTGGAAGAAATTTAGGTTATTGAAGCTTCCTGCCTTAAGAGGAAATACAAGTGTCTCTTAATAACAGGAGTGATCTTATGACTTGATACACTGTAGGGAGTGATAGAACAGTCTGTTCTCTCTGACTTATCTCATTCTCATGTTAACTCTTGGGCCTGATGTTATCTGCTGCCATATTGCAGAGAGGGAGAATCATGTATGTTATAACATTGTGCTCTATGGCGGTGTGACTGGCATATGAAGGACTCAGCCAGATCCCATATGGCTCAGTTTATATATCAATTCGATAGATGTAGCTCATAGTTGCCAACTCTTGCAAATGAATATCGGGGAGACTGTAATACCACTATTAAGGCACTGCACCAAAGGGGTATGTCCTGAAATACACATGGGGTGTGTCCTGTGATTAGCTCCACCCATGACTCACCTCCATGAAAACTATTTCTCAATAAAAATGGCAGCATCAGTATTAATTGATTGTTAAACTGTCAGTGAATAAATACTATCAGTATATATTGTGATGTCTGTGAATAGCAGATCAGCTGATTTCTTCATCTTTATAGAAAAGACAAAAGTAGGTGACGCTGCAGCTGATTAACCAGAGAGCAAAGTGTATTTTTAATTCCTGTCTCCATTATTGAAGTCATGTTATCTTAGCTAGCTGCCAGTCTTTGTTTACATCTTGGCCTCCATTAAAATCTCCATAGACCTTAATGGAATTGAATCAGCTTCAGGGAGATTGCCACACACTTTATAGAGTCGGGGAGATCTTCAGGGAGTCTCCCTGATATTCAGACAGCGTTGGCAAGTAGTATCTGAATATACAATAACATACATTAAGTTGACACAGACTCTCCATGTGTGAGGAGGATATTTTCTCATTGTCAAATGCTTATAGGTAAAGCTATCATTTTTAACATCCGATATAAATATATCTCAATGTGTCTGTCTCACAGTCCTAGCAGTCACTAGCTTATTCAGCAGACGATGAAGTGATAAAGTGCTCATTCCTGGGGAGTGGAAGAGTGTTGGTGACTGGTTGTTGCCAACATCCGTTGTGATTTAACTACATACTCTAAAGTAGACTTTGACAACCTGTTGTGAAACTACAGGGTCCAGCATTCCCCAACAGCACAAGCATAGCATGTAGCTGGTAGAGCATGATGGGACTTGTAGTTACACAACAGCTGGAAGGTCACAGACTAGTCAGGCCTGCTCTAAAGTTCCTTTATGAAAGGGGCATTTCCATGTTCCAATTAAAGCCTAAATGTATGGATGGGAGATGGGGGACGATGGCAAACTAGTGGAAACTGTTGAAATACTGTACATGGGCCAGATCCTGAGCTAAGTTCACTAGTGTATTTACGCTAGTTGATGACATCAATTCGGCTATTTATATTTACTGCGCATGCACGCGGCAGATGTTACTCCATGTAACGCTTAATGTATGTACCATCAGCATAAATACGAACAATGGGGCGGGGGCATCAATACGACACCCGTAATTATGCTTTGAAGGCGGAGGGAGGCATTTAAATTGGACAGTATGGGCTGGGTTAGACCGTCACGTGTGTAAATCCATTACGTACGTCAGAACTTACGCTATGAAAAGTTAAGGTAGGGTTTGGGCAGCGTAAAACGGCCAAAGTACTACGAGCGAGCGAGGGGAGTGCATAGAAATTTCGCTAGCCCGTAGGTCTGGATTTATCCCCATATTAGTAGAATACTTTGCGTGTTTTTTCAGGTGTTCCTGTTGACGTTTGACCTTTTATGAGCAGTATGCTCCCTGCAGATTTGTTCCTCTGGACAGCTCCATGGAGCGGATTTACACTTGCCTGTGTGATCCGTAGGTGTGGATACACATGTATCCGCAGCTACTTCTCCGGTCCCCTCCCCCACCCTGCCCCTGTTTTTAGGTGCCTAATGGCAACCTTAAGTCACTGTGCGTATTTTCCCTCTTAAGGAGGGAAAATCTTTACGCACAATCCCCAGCCCTCCCTCCCAGCCTAATGTACATCCCTCCCCCCACCACTTTACGTAAGTAACCCCGGAGGCTGCCGTGTCACGCGTCCTTTCACCTAATAAACTATGTTCGGTCTCTAAAGACTGCACATACCTCATCTACATGCTTAAGGGCTACGTAGATTGCATAGTCACAATGACTACGCCTGCCCACCTGGTGTAAATCCGGTCCCATATCTATAGGAAATAGAGAAATGAGATATTTCCAAATTGTACCTCAACCTATAATTCACACACAGTGCACCTAACCCCTGGTGTATACCTACTTAGACACCTGTTTAATGTATATTTGTATTCAGTAATACTTACACCATTACAGGGATTGCAGAACATTTTTTAATTGAGGGAATACTATTGTTTTGGAAACCCCTAAACCATCAAATGTGGTCTTGTCATTTTATGTGCCTCATAGGTCACACGACTGTGTCACGCAGTAATATCACCAGGAAACATGATTATGCCACACAGTGATGTCCCCGTTTCATATGATTATGCTACACAGCAATGTCTCCAGGTCACATGATAATGCCACACAGTATTGTCCCAAGGTCATATGAATATGCCACACGGTAATGTCCCCGTATCATATGATTATGCCACACAGAAATGTCTCCAGGTCACGTGATTATGCCATAAAGTAATGTCTCTAGGGCTTACGATTATGCCACACAGTAAGGACTCCAGGTCACATGATTATGCCACAGAGAAATGTCTCCATGTCATACGATTATGCCACACAGTTATGTCCTCAGTTCACTTGATTATGCTGCAAACCATTGAGTCCCCAGTTCACATAATTATGCCAGGACTTCTCTGTTCCCTGGCACCATTCTCATATATAGGGGAGAGGGGGATTTGCCCCCTTGGCATCCCAGATTTAAAACCCCTTCACCAATATGTAAGTATGTAAGTTCAATTCACAGCCTACTTCTAATATATATACACACAGACAAAGTCTTCGAAGAAATCTGATGTAAGTAATCCCGGTTGTAATAATTCAGCCCTTGTTATTCAATATGGGCGTACGTTCCGCAGCCATATCTTTATTCCAGCAGCGTGCCAGTTCCCCTCTCTGGAAGCACCATGGTGAGACAGTACTTTATGGTGTTGCTATATGGCTTTTTTTAATGGTCTACCACAGACTGCTACTGTTTTACAGCACTAATTTACTACAGCAGTAATGGACCATTCCGATTTATTGCAGAGGGAGGTGTGCATGAGATTAGTGATCATGATAACATGAACAAACTGATGTTCCCAAATTAAAGCAGTTAAAAACATACAGTTTTATGCGGACTACTAGCCAAGACTTTGCTGACTGTTGCGCATATACCGTGCACTTACTTAACACTTTGCAGCAGCTGCATATTTTTGATATTTGCTTAAAGGTGAGGGTATTTCTGCAAATAATAGTGGATATAAATGATTCAATTATAAGATAGAGATCGCAGGAGATCCATAGTAGCTAGAACTTGATGGACTGGTGTCTTTTTGAAACCTCATCAATTATGTTACTGTGGACCTGATTCACAGTTAACATAATGGGGTAGATCCAGAACTACATCCGTAGTTCCATAGACGGATGTAATTCAATGAACAATAGCTACTGCGCATGCGTAGTAGCTATTGTACGTAATCTGCGTATCGTTTCGATATGAAGATTGCATATATGCGGTCTTTTAGACTGGACGGGACGGCTCTAAATCACCATTACGAACCTATTTCCTCAAGGTTCGTAATGACTTAAGAATGAATGGGCGTGCCGGGAACAGTTAAGAACGAAGATAAGAAGATTGGGTAAAAGGAGCCATTTAAAAGGGGAAATCTGGCGCAGTTAGGCAAAAACATTCTTAATTAGCTGTGCCATGCACACAACTACTAACCTAAAGATATAGTAGCCCTATGGCATTTGTAAGCTAGTTAAGAAGCTGGAAACTGGGGGTGTGTCAGGGGAGTCGCCTTGCTACTTTTTGCGTATAATTAAGAACCTAAATCCTTCTAAAGTGTGAATACAGTTCTATGTTACTATGATTATAATCAGTTTTTCAGGTTTTTTTGCTATAGATTCTAAAGTTTTAAACTATTAAAGGTCTGTTTGTAACCAGGAGGAGTCTGGGAAATTGACATTTGTTCTTACACAGAGTGGTAGCATAGGATAAGGATGTTTCTTGGATTAGGAACGTTTGGCTTTGCCTTTTTAAAATGGCTGCAGCATCAACGGCGTTCAGATAAAGCCTGTCTAATGGCACAGAGTTTAAATGCAATGTGTAAAACAAAAGATTTACACATGAAATAAATGAAATAAAGTACAACGTTAGAATTGATAGGTTTTAAACTTTGGTGGGAAACAAAACAACTTCAACCAACAAATAAACCTTTTCCACTTATCAAACCACCCTTATTCCTAAATAATAATAGAGAGAAGAACACCCACAACTCTTACCTATTATGTTAAAGGGTAACCTTGCTTTAATAAAAAGAAAATGTCACAATCATGTCAAGAAGGGAAACTAATATGGAGAATATCCTAGGTAAAACTAACGTCAACATGTACAGTTTGAGGGGAGAGAATAGAGATGAGGGATATGATAGAAGCTTTTGTATATCAATGGATGTAACCAGGTACAGGAGAGTCGAATTTTTCATAAAATAGAAGTATTAGAACACAAGGACACTGACACTGGAGAGGAATAGCTTCAGAGGAAATGATTTACAAATAGGTTCGTAAGTTCCCTTAACAAGCCAGATGTTACATGTCCCGTGTGGAAGAAGTTCCATAGAATGGGCTTGCCCTTTAATTCTACAGTTTAGACAGGCGGGTTTAGGCATATTTGTGAGGGGCCAAGGGGTGAAGAGCAGCAGTTCCGCACAGATCTGACGCCGATGGTGGAGTCCTGGACAAGTAAGTAAGACGTAACGCCTTCTGAAAGAGGGGAGTGACGGGTGTGCACTCCCCTTGTTTATGGTGAATAACATCTCTGAGCGCACAGAAGTCGCACAAAGATCTGTATCCGGTCCAATGTGAAATATGACTTCACTGAAAGTGTAGTAGATATGTGAAATAGCCAACCATCATAGGTGGTAGAGGCTAACACAATAGAACAATATTTCTATATTTGTGATAAACACAAGCAGGGCTGTAACTAGAAATTTCAGCGCCATGAGCAAAAAGGAAAAATGGTGCCCCCTGACCCTGAATACCAAGCCAATTTAACCATAAATATTAACTTACTGGTACCCCCTTAAGATTTGCGCCCTGGGCGGCCCCCCTATCGCACACCTCTAGTTATGGCCCTGAACACAAGTATATCTACCCTAAGGGACCGATTCAGTTAGCTTTGCACCCGCGTTATTTGCATTGTGAAACTAATTCTGCTAATTTTTGGTGCCATAAATGAGTCATTGCAGCTAATTAAATTGGGCCCTAAGCCTTTAAAAAAAACAAAAAAAAACAAACCAAGGATCAAATAGATTCTATTCTAAATATGGATAAAAAAATGAAATATAATAATACAAATAAAGTCGACTGAATGGCCCAAATGACTCTTATCTGCCGTCAAATTCAATGTTTCTATGTCAAATTAATTTCATGAGTTGTCACTGTAGTTGGATAAACATTACGGCTTCATCTGATCTTTAACCAACGACTCTCAACAGTGTCCGACCCACCCTCAGTGTGAGGTGCAGCGCGTTAGCAGGCTTTACGAAAAATGCGGTAACACAAGTCAATCGCAAAGTGCTGTAAATAGCAGTCCTCGCATAGTTCAATGGATGTGTGGCAATTACATCTGCCGGAATTAATGTACAGGCTGCTGTGATAGATGGGGATTTTTACAAGATTTCAATGAGACTTCTGGGGAATCTTTGGTATTAGAGATGTAATTATTATTTGTTTATAAAATCCAATATTTTCTTTAGTGCTGCAAATTCTCCCGAGCTGGATTAAAGGACAGGGTTACAGAAGCCTCAGGCATGTTTACATGGCTGTCATTTTGCAGCTGTGATTTCAAGCAGCTTCTGTCATGCAGTGAAGGAACTTAAAGGTGTGTGTAAATGTCTTGCTACATACAGTATAGGAAATTTTTACATGCATTCAGTTTCCTCATTCTGGATAGAAACCACAGAAATTCTAATTGTTTGATGTTCTGTTCTCCAGCACCAGGGCCAGTGCTACATCTTGCTTACTTTACCTGCTCAACCAAGCTGCTGTCATGAACAAGACAGCTGATTGGCTAAGCAGTACCAGTAAGTTCTGCCGCAGGTGATCAGCTGAGCCTCGACTTTAGAACACACACACCGTCGCAGGGGATTAGCCGGGCGACGGCAGCTTTTGAGTTCTCCCACGGCTGGTGCTAGCATGTCTGGCGTCCCCCTGCATAAAATAAATTTATGCCCTTCTCCTTTTGATTTGATAACCCCCCTCCCCCCCAGTATCCCCATTTTGTGTCTGCAGCGCCCTCCAGCCACCCTCCCAGTACTCCCATCATGTGTCTCCAGCCTCCCCCCAGTACTTTAATCATGTGCCACCAGCCCCCCAGCACCCCCATCACGTGCCACCAGCACAGGGCGTTTCTAGGCGCATTAGCTGTGCATTGTACCTCCAAAATCTTGCACCATGTCAAAGGATGGTATAAGAGGAAAAAGGTCATTTCCATTGAGAAAATGAATTCCTGTCGCTCGGACGGCGGGCGTAAGCGTAAGATCGGCTTTGCAGCCGATCTGCGCGATCCTGGATAGGGCGTCCGTAGCAGCGCCGTAGGGACGCTGGAGGGGACGTCCTCCAGCGTCCCTACGCTCACGTTAGTGCTGGTGGGCGGGGGGAGGGAAGTAAATGAGGGTAGGGGGGCGTGCTAAGCGGCCATATGCTCCTGTGCGAGGTAGTTAGGGTAGCCTTCAGCTGGCGTAAGGAAGGGGCCATACGCCCGCACAGGGGGAGTGCCAGGGGGAGTCAGCGATGTAACGTTGAGCGTTAGTACGCTAAGCGCTACATCGTACCTCTGGATCAGGCCCATAGAACCCAGAAGGGAACTTCACACGCTGCTAGGTTTACTCCTGCAGTGTGTAACACAAACTGGCCCATTTGAAACCAGAAATGCTAAATTCATGGACAGGCCCATAGGCAATGAAAAATACCTGCCTCTGGCAATTTGCACTTAGGAGAAAAGTTATCCTGCCTTATACCTCTCAAAGGAGTTATATATGCTCTATGCATTATGTTAAGAGCCTTTAACAGTTATATTGTTGCTTGGAGTAGCTTGAAACCATACCCAAATTATATACTTAATAGAAAGGTATGGAAACCACTCAGTTAACTGAGATAAGCCTGTTTTCACCTTGGCAGGGCCGGTGCTAGCATGTCTGGCGCCCCCCTACAAAAAATTAATTTGCGTCTTTCTCCTTTTGATTTGATAACTCCCTCCCCAGTAGCCCCATTTTGTGCCTGCAGCCCCCCCAGCAACCCTCCCATCACTGCCATCATGTGTCCCCAGCCTCCCCCCCAGTACTTTAATCATGTACCACCAGACTTTCCACACTCAGAAATTCACTAGGCAACAAGGGCACTAAATAAACAAACGAGATAGCAGGTCACAGAGCTGTGGAACAGGTTCTATAACCGTCAGGGAGCGCCAAAAACACAGAGGTTATATAGGATTAGCCTACCTCTGATAGGCTAGGCTAATCCCTGCAGCGCTACAATAGGGAAGTAACACAGGCGTGCCTACACTGTCTCCAGCGCGAGGCCGCAGCCGCCGCGGCCACGCAACACGTGGCTTTGTTTACCAGTGACGCGGCGCTGCAGGAGGGAGCAGGGACGCGCCGGAAGCCGGAGCCAGAGACGGAGCCCACCGCGGGGGAAACAAGGTGAGTAACAAGTGCAGCGCGACGGCCCCTAACAATGGGGTAGATCCAGAACTACGTGTGCCGTACGTTTATTAGCGGAGCGTATTTTCGTGCACGTAAGTTCACTACACTCCCCTCGGCACTTCCCTTGCACGGAAGTATTTTGTCAAGATACGCTTCCCAAACCCTACCTTAACTTTTTCACACGTAACAGCGTACGTCCGCTAACAGACGTATAGACTACGTGAACGTACGCCGCTTAGCACGCCCATACTGTACACTTTAAATACAAACCTCCACCTACTTCACGTAATTGGAACGCATTGTTGACTCACGTATCACGTATTTCAGACTTATTTTGGAGTAACGTAAAATTGGCACGCCCACACGTTAGTATTTACGTGACACATACGTGAATGGCCCATACGTTCACAATTACGCTACGTGAATGTGCATATTTTCTATGGTGCGCATGCGCAGTGCGTTCTAAACAGCGATTTTACGTCTCCGCCACGCGTAAAATCGCTTCGAAGCGTAGTTCTGGATCAGGCCCAATATCTCTAGTATGTAAAAATAAAGTGATAGCTAGAATCTGACTGGTTGTTATAGGCAACATCTCCACTTTTCCAAACTTGGCCCCACAACTGCAGCTTCAGTTCTATTGGTAACAGAACACATTACACCACCCTGCATCTGTAGAGCACATTTGGTGATGTAGCAGCAGAGAGTTCGCTGTTTTGTGCCCATCCACCACATACCGATATTTACCTCCCATCCAGACATCCAGTTTACTTGTGCATGAGGATTTAGCGCATCAATCCATCCATTAGAGCACACAAGTACAGCACACAGAATGCGCTATCATATACTACAGTGACTGTGAGCGCTACAGATCTGGATCCTCAGTATCCAGGCTTCCACATTGGAAGCCTATCTATCAGTGGGACACATTATGGTGGGGGAGGTGCGTTCATGTTACAGTAAGTTCTATCCCCATTTTTATGAGGAAGGTGCTGACATTTTAAGTCCTGTGCGTGACAGGGAAGAGTTCTACTCTTGTTTACATGGAGCTCTGGTTCCGATCCTTAGTTATTTGTAGATATAGTTGTGTTATTTATTTATTTATACACTATTATTTATTCAGTATTCTATCAGTTATTTGTTGAAGGAGAGAAGATTTGTAGGTGTTAGAATCTCCCAATCACACAAACTTATTTATCTTTGCAGCCTGTCTGGAATATCCAGGAGACTCCTGAAATGTAGTCGTTTTCTCCTGGTATTCCGAAAGAGCAGACAAGTCTCCCTTAATGGCCTACAGGCAGTGATTTCTGCCAAGCACTGCCTAAGTCCTGCCCCCTGCCTCACAATACTGTGAACAGTAGAGAATGGGCAGAGCATGATGATGTCACAATCAATGGCCTCTTAAGTTACTTAAAGTTCTAATCTGATGAAGTTGGTGTCATTTGATGATCCTGTGATGAGAGCAAGCATCACGTTTTCTTCTGAGGTAATGGATGAAATGGAACCAATGGCTCCTATTTGTAATTCTGATACCGAGGAACTGGACCCTGTTGTCCCATCAGAAACAGGTGACCAGAAACCAGTGGCCCATGTTAATTTAATGGACATGGATTACACAGCTATTCTAGCTGCACTGTTTGAGCCATTGGATATTATGTAGGTGAAGCCAGATTTAAGTACAGCAGCTTGTGTTACCTTAATGACATTTCACTGAAATATAAGACTTTCCCATCTATAACCAATATGTGGCAGCCATATGTTTAAGGTGACTCCAAAGATGGACATTTCTGGTGATTGTTATACCAATCATCATTTCTGCATCGTCCTAATTTTCTGTATTTTAAGGGAAGGTGGAAGGGTCTGGTGTCTGAAGTCCTGTGTGTGTATGTGAGGAGAATGGTCTCATCTCGCACACACACACTGGAGTAAGGATCACATGGCAACCCGGCAGTGGAATTCTGGTTCCGGCCTTCAGTTATTTGTAGTTTTGGCATTTATTTATTCCTAATTCTGTCTGTTATTTTTTGGGGGAAGATCTGTAGCTCCCAACTAAGATGGCTTATCGCTCACAATTATTTATCTCTGCAGCCTGCCTGGGGGCATTGTATTTAAAAAAAGCATTATCGGAGACTACAAACTGCTGAAGACTGGGGATCATTCGGGAAAATCAAACTGGACAATCTGGGTCTAGTCCTTTATGTGTATTAATGACTATATTGTAGCACAAATATGTGATGGCTGTCTACTGATCTTTCATCAATCCAGATTCTTCTAAATCAAATTATCTTTTCCAACAGATCTACCGGGAAAGAGATATTATGAAATCTTGAAGGCACCCAAATATCGGTAAGAGTAATTTTCATTGTTTCTGTTTTTATTTCTAACCATATATTTATCTCCTTTTTTCAGTCCAACTTTTTGAGGCGCTGGAGACAAAAAAGAAGATCTTCCTAGTGATGGAGTATTGTAGTGGAGGTTTGTATAATGAACTTCTTATATCTCATGTTATGTTCTTTATACAGCTTAGATAGTGACAAGAAATGTCATTGTAAAGCTGGGAACACACTTCCATTTCATCAAATAATCAGATATCTAATGATGTGAATGGCTAATCAGCTATGTACACACTACACAGGATTTTAGGTTTAGCTCTCATTTCCTAATCATTTAACCGATAAAATTAATTTGTTTAAAAGATGTAGTCAATTGATTCTGTGTACATTATAATGATCGGACATAATATCAATCTACACGCTTGTTATCGCATAGTAACCAATTTTTCATTTCTTCGATCCAGGAAATAAAGCAATAAGGGGTGGGGCTTGTCTGCAGACCTACCCCAGTCCTATCAATGCCACTATCCCTAGTCTTACTAAGAATGAGGCATTACCTGATGACACCAATTATTCCATCCTTAGTAAGGCTATGGATCACATCATTGAAAGTCAGGGATAGGATTTTAGACAGTGATTTCCATAAAATCACTGCCTCAAGCACAGTCAGCAAATATGGTTTATTGTGTGATTTGACAAATAATCGTTTGAGAAAACTGTAGTGTGTACAAAGCTTAAGAAATAATCCAGTAGCATGACTCTGACAGGTGCAAGAGGGGTCTGAGGCAGCTGACAACCCTGCCCCCATGTAGGACACGATGTCTCAGATCTGAGATATTAGGACAGACTGGGCCTGTTAATAGTTCTACCACTCGTGGAAAACAGTCACCTTCCCGTGCTGCGTAAGCCATGAAAGAAATGGGGTCGGGGGTTGCCCACCGCATCCAGAGTTCTGCCGGAGCCCTTGCTACTGGGACCCAAAAGTTGTTAGGTCCTCTCCTGATAAAAAAAGGACGCAATCTAGTTATGTCTAACACTGTGAGTATATATTCTAAATCTGTTTTTACTGATTATGGTGTCTTTTTTATATACTTCCTTCTAAGGGACTTGCTGGAATATCCACACTCATTTTTCCCTGATGGAGAGAAATGTCCAGGATGTTCAGACATGTAAGTGCAATGTCCAGGATTAAATCTTATTCAGTGGGAGGTGCAGGACTGTGCATACCCGGTGTCATGGTTTGCGTGACCCTCTCCTTACAGTGTTGGGGCTGGCTGTCCACCTGGAGACACTTTGAAATTATTTTTACTACAGTTGCCAGTAGCTGGGAGCAAACCTTTTATTAGAAATTCATCATGTTTATCTGTATAGAGGAGCAGGTAAAACTCCTCTCTACCCCATTAAGCTGCTAACTTCCCAGAGCAACCAACCTAGTGCACCTTAGAGTGCACCTCTGTCGTTTTTTATTAGAAATTCATCATAATCATGTTACATAGAGGTGTAATAGGTGTTATTATAGGTGATATAGATATAATTTTACACTGTGAGGGATTTATAATGTATGTCTCTTTCTGAGAAGATGATTGCAACTATAAAATATTGTCATGAGCAAGGCATTGCCCATAGAGATGTAAAGGCAAGAATGTCTAGTGAATGTGTATTTATTATCAGGTATTATAATGTATTTATTATAAGGGAGATCAGCCTAAAGCATTTTATTTATTGCACTTTGCTTCTCTTTTCTTAGGTAGACAACATCCTCCTGGACAAGGACAGGAATGTCAAACTTTCTGACTTTGGGCTAGTAACCTTCTTTAGCCCCCAAGAGAACCTGGAGAGTCTGTTTGGCAATGTTCAATTTATGGCTTCTGAAATGTTAGCTGGAGAGCAATATAAAGGCCCCGGGGTAGACATATGGGGTCTCAAGGTGATTCTTTACTCCTTACTGGCCGGAACATTGCCATTTTATGGTACAACTGATAAGGAATGCAAACATAAAATATAATAATATACTGTGTTTATTATGATCTTAGATGACAGAAAGTAGCAGTGAAAGTTTTTTTTATCATATCTCTTGTCCGTTGTCTCTTCTAGGAAATTCTAGCATCAATGCAATGGTCTGTGTCTGCCACCATACAGATCCAGAGTGCAGGAAGCTGCTAAAAAAAAAGCTTCTTAATCTAGAACCAACAAAAAGAGCCATCATGAAGGTAAGACAACATCATCTAACTTCTGTGACATCCACCCCATCTGTGCCAACACTGCAACAGACACTACAATTATTGGGTTATATACCAGCTGTGTGTCCTCTGGTAAAATTTGATTGATGCTGAAAATTAATTTTTCTTTTTCTCAGACCATCATTATAGATCGCTGGTTCAGAGAGGGTGAACCCTTTCCATCCGGTTTGCTAGAACCATCCAGCTCCTTTTCTGGGCAAGCTTGGTGGAGGGCCGTAAAGCGATTTTTTTTGGTTGCTGTGTCTGCAGGTAAGTAATCACATGGCATTGACATTTTCTTTTCTTGGTTAGTAAGAATTGGCATCATCTACTGGATCCACATCTAGGAGTTATTTTCTACAGACAGACATAAGAAAATATGTGTGGGTAGTCATGTGGATGGGCAGTGCAGTCACACTCTGTCCAGCCTAATGTTTTATTGATTATGAATTAGGGTTTATTTTTTTCAACAGGTACTGGAAAGTTTATATACAATATACTTAATAATCACATCCCCTTTTGTGGTGTTCCCTTATGTAGCAGTAGGTGAACTTCCTCTTATACACTCTCCTTAGAACAAATCTTATGGAACATTTGTAGGCTGGTGATCAATACGTTATTTTTATTCTGTGCTGGGGACATGTTTTATGAAAATACTTAAACTTATATTTTGTTTCCTTAGGTGTCGTTAGAGCCTTTGACCTGTAGACATCAGGAATTCCACTTCAACTTCCTCTGCAGCACACTCTCTGCTTCCTTCCTTGTGCATATTATGGCAGTTACATAGGGAAGCTGAAATGAGTTTTGCAATCACCTGCTCTATGTAACTGCCGTGGCAGCTCATACAGGAACCTCTTGCATGAGCTGCCAGCATAAATGCAGGGCCATCTTTTGAACTGGGCACAATGGGCAGATGCCCATGGCCCCGCAAGTCTAGGGGTCCTTGAGCACTGCTGCCCGTCCCCAGCAGTCAAGGCATTTTCAGACTGACTGTCCTGCATTTCCTCTGGGTAGCTGGGGTGATCACCAACTCCCTAGGGGCTGCCAGTGAAATATGCAGGTAACTGCTCCATTTCTTAGTGAAAGGATCAAAGCTTCCACTTAGATCCCTGGCACCATGCACCATGTGTATGCAGTCACAGAGTGGCACAGACATATAGGGCGCTATTTATAGACTTCAGGGCAGATCCAGAACAATGCTTGTGTGCGAATTTACGCCTGGCGGACACGTAAAATCGTTTTTTTGCATGTACTGCGCATGTGCATGACAGAGAATACGCTACGTAATGGAACGGAACTCTGAGCGTATGGGTCATTCACGTATTTACTGCGTAAATTCGTACATGTGGGCGTGCCGATTTTACGTGAGTTAAAAATTTTACTGCATTGTTGGAACTTCATGTACGAATGAAGCGCCGACGATGCAGAAGATTCTATAGGTGGACATCGAGAGCCTGCGCAACGATGAGGCATCTTTATAAATCTGAGCTTTCCAGGCTTGCTGCGATGATAAGCAAGCCTGGATCACTATCGCTCAGCAGATTTATATGATCCACAAATAGAGCCCATAGTGCCTGGCACTCCTGACACACCACGTGGCTGCACTGCTTTAGTAATAAGCCGGCACTCAGCACAGACATAGTGCTTGGCACTATATGTCTGCGTTACTGCGAGGTAACGCTGGTGCGACCCAGGTCATTGTCATCACTGCATAGAAAATGCGCCATTAAGGAAAGAAAAAGACTTCAAAACAGGTAAGAAAGTAAAAATGTGTGTATGGATTGGGGCTGCATGTACAAGGAGGGGGAAGAAGACTGGCTGGACACACATAAAGAGGAGGAGTTTGGATAGCTGTAGACACACAAGAACGAGCAAAAGTGTGAAGACAAAGGGTAAACATTGCAACATAAATGGGCAGCAGTGTGATGAAGGGGCATTATAATGCAGGAGGGCACAATGTAATTTATATGTTTACATGTTTGTGTTTTTCAAAGCTTATAATGCTCAAAATATTTGGTTACATTTTTACTCCTGGAAATGGGTTGGTAGGGGCCCCTGTGCATTGCTTTGCCCAGGGCCTACAATGCTGTTAAGACTGCCCTGTATGAGGAATCCTTTCAGCTGGGCACCATAGCGGGGAGCGGGGGGAATACCAGTGCCTCTGCAGCCTTGCACCAGTCTACGCCAAATCCCCCCCATGGGCCGCATTGTGCATTGAAGAACTTACAATCAATAGAGTCAAATAGAGTGAGTGTAAAAATGTGACTATATAGAAATAGGAGTGTTGAAATATTGCACCATTGGTTGTTATTTTTGTGTCCGGTATAACTGGAGGAGGAAGTTAGCGCGGGTTAATAATATTGTAATTTGTTGCTAGTCGACGTAGATCTACTAAGTCCAGAAGGGAATCTGGCACTTCCTATAAATATCACAGGGGATGCAATACTTTCTGTAATTAACGATAACCGTCCTCACAGTCTATTGTTTTCGTATTACACCAGATCAACCACTACGAAATCCAATATTTTATCCCCACCTTATCCAAAAACTGGTCAGGTGTGAACACTACAGAGCGTCTCCACTAGATTTCAAAATGCACCCATATAGTGAACACCCCCAAAATCACCCACAAATCACAGAAAGTCCAAATCAAAGTCAATAAAAGTTCACCTCATCGGTGCTTTTTCCTTATATGCTGCAAAATAAATAATTGTTCTTATTCTTGTTTACCGTATCCTTGTTCCTTATGTAATCTGTGGTCCTATGGGAATATTAATCTCAGTCTCTCTTTCAAATGTCTTCCACACTTATTCACAGTTGTGTTTGATTCTGTGGGAGTGCTTTAAAAAGGAAATTTTTTATTGCATAATATATTCATTCTGTGAGGTCCCACGGATACAGGATCTGCTTACCACAAGGTCATCTTGTTCACAGTCCTTATAGGGGGGTCTTTATACACCACACTTTCCAAGATGACCTTGTGGTATGCAGATCCTGTATCCGTGGGACCTCACAGAATGAATATACTATGCAGTGGGGTGCAGGTTATTGCCGCTTTAATTATTGGAAAAGATGAGGAATAGTTATAAAACCACACTACTCTTCAACTTGCTACATGGTATAGTAGAACAAATTAATCGATTTAATTTTGTGACCACATTAATCCACAGATGAGTGTAGTCATGTCATCCACTCTCTGTATTAGGTCGTTATTTCAGAAATGTTGCAGACTTGGGTGGCCACAGCTGCCTATTATCCCATTTTCAGCAGGTGCCTTTATGGCAATGACCTTCTATCTATCTCTTATTTATCACAATATAGAATGATCTGGTGCTTAGATTAGTCACTTTTTTATTTTAATGTACACACTCATTACAGTCTATTGGATTTTTATTTAAATATGTGTAATTATTGAATTTAGCATATGTTGCATAGTAAATTTACACTACAGGTATAAAGAATTAGCAAGCTTGTTTCAGATACCTTGAACACTAAATGCATTGTGGCAACATTAGTAGACAATTTAGGATTTAATTACACTCTACCTGAGATGGACTTTGGCAATAGTCTTTCCTATTCTACAACCAGTGAGTAACATATGTTTAATTTTTCTAATATAAGATATGCTCCAGGTACCCTGTATTTATGGGACTTTGGAATATATTATAGCACATTAGTTATAGTCATTTACAAAATATTGATGTGCAATGAATGCCACTTGCTCAGTACACTATTGCTGTTACCAAGACACAGTAGAGAACCGTGACAGCAATACAATGGTTTCATGGTTAATTTCTGTTAATTGGGAGGGGAAAAATGGTATTTAAATTGGCATTTGACTGTGTCTTGTGTCACAGTTACAGGTTTTACATTTTTAGCAAGGTGACATTCTGAAATTAATTTAGTGCCCTGTCGTGGCCTTTAAGATGTAGTGTTGGTATTAAGATGGACAGTCAGTGGCCATTCAGTGGCTTTGGTGGGTTTGGCTGTCATTAGTCCAGTAGTCAATGTTTAATTGCAGGGATCTAAACAGACCCAAGTCAAATCTATATATATGCAACAAAAAAATAATAATAAAACACCAGCGCTGTCCCAGTGGGGCAAAACAAGTATGCTAATATCTAGAAAATA
>WWET01000117.1:1056855-1068738 GCA_011038615.1 Limnodynastes dumerilii | reverse complement strand
CTTCTTAATTAAATCACATCGAATTTATTCACAATAAATAATCTAGTACCAGACATTAAAAACAATAAACACAAATAAAATTGTATATGGCCAGATTAATAAATGCACGATGGACCATCAAGGGTTAAGTAATACAATCCTTGTAGTATAAACAGTAGCTCCTCGACTCGCGATTTGGAATATACAGTCCTTAGGCAAGGAGATGGTAAAAGAGAACTAAAAACTTAAGTGATGTTCAGCACTAATGTTTCAAAAATGGATAGCAGATCGATAAAGTGTAAACAGTGATTAAGCCTCTTTCAGTATAAAAGATGGTATGTATGTGCAGAGTAACCATTGGTAAATTATACCACAGGGTAGATGATAAACGTCTATACTTATCCTCCCTGGATAGGTAGTTCAGTCTCTCTCTCCCGCATTAGTGACTTGGATCTCTTGTTCAAATAACGGCTCTCCGCGGCTTTAATAGGTTTGCGGTCTGAGTCGCTGCAGCACTACACACCGGCAGGCTTCACGTGGAGTGTCTTGTATACTTCCAACCAACAAGGCCCACGAGGTGCAGAAAACAATCAAATAAACACTCCACTGACGCGTTTCATCCCAATATGATTTCTTCAGAGGAAATAGTGAGTGAAATCTATATATATTGCTATATTGCTACTTCTAACAGCACAAATTATGGCTAACACTGTTTTATTACAATTGGACAGCGGTCAGAGTGCTAGTTATTCATTGTCTATATTACTGAGTTAAATTTGAGGGGTGGGCTATATCATCCGCATTTGTGCCACAACCGGCCTCTTCTTTTTCAAGGGTGATGGGGATTCACTTATGTGATTGGGGGATGCTTTACTTGATTAGCAAGCACTTGGAGTTGTTGCTAGGGGTAGTGGGTGGTGGTCGGAGATACTAGAGGGTATCTCGCTATGACGGTAGAAGTGGTGGTGTCATTATAGAACTTTGGTGCAGAAAACATGTGGGGAGAAATATCTGTTAACAGAGGCGCATCCTTCTACTAAACGGTAGGTCACCTGTCCCGTGATGGGGCCCTTGTCTGCCTCCTCCAAGATTAGGTTTGCATTGAAGAGGTGGAGACAGGGGAACTGGTTGGTGGTGGGGGCGCCTTCTTCGATAACCAAGGTTGTCGCTTTATGATTCCTGAGGTGACACCCCACCTGCTATGCCTTTAGTCTCTACCCTAAATTTTATAGCCAATTCAATTTAGCTAATTCCAATTAATAAACCTATGTCAGTTGTACATGCGTTTATATCATTTGAATGTTGAATGATGTTGGGGAAAAGGTTTCAATCATTGATCAATTATTCATGTTAATAAACATCAACTTCTCCAAGTTTTTGGTGCTTAGCCTCCTATAGTGATCGCTCACAAGGATCAGAAATGGTTTAAGGAGTCTTCTCTAATAAAACAGTGTCATTTGAATCACAGGTGTCTGACTCACGCACAGCATTTGTGGACACCCTTACAGTCTCTGCATTCATTTGTGATATTTTTGAAGCCATAAAGTTTTCTTGGCCCTTACTTTTCTTTTTGGTTATGGTTTGTCCAGATTTACAGGTGACTGATATATATAGCTGTGTTTATAAATAGCTTTTGCAGTAGGGATTCTAGTGCATGTGACAACACTACCCCATATAACAGCCATGGTGTGTAGTGTAGCCATTGTTGGTATGTTGGCAATAGGACATTTGTCCACACAGACCTTGTGCTGAGGTTATAACCAGGTTTGGCTTTGGGAGTGCCGTCTCTTATACTTTCTTCTTACCTATGCACTATTTTTAGTAGTACAGGTAGAAGAAGTACTAGGTGGACTGCCAGTTCCAGCACTAGTACTGGAATGCACACGTTGTCTACACTGGTTGATTATGGATTTTTATTAAATAAAATAAATAAACCAGGAAGACACTATGAGGATTAATTGATAGAGAATGATATAGTTATGTGTGCATGTGACAGACAGCAAGTTTCAGTACCAGGGGCGTATCTACCCCTTGGCCATGATGACCAGCCAAAGGGGGGTGCCGCCCGGCGATGCCACCAGTGGCCAAGGGATAGAATTCGTTGCTTAGTGCAGGCAGCGCTACTCTGGAGTCAGTCATATGCCTCCAGGATCCAGCAACCCCACTCCTTAGGTTTTCCTAGGGTGGGGGGTGCTGGATCCTGGAGGCATATGACTGGCTTCAGACCCGGGCTGCCTGCACTAGGCTGGGGGATGGGGCTGGAGGCACATATGATGGGAGTACTGGGGGATGGGGCTGGAGGCACATATGATTGGAGTACTGGGGGATGGGGTTGAGGGCACATGATGGGAGTACCGGGGTGGGAGGTGCTGAAGACATATGATGGGAGTACTTGAGGAGGGGGCTGGAGGCACATGATGGGAGTACTGGGGGGGAGGTGCTGGAGGCACATGATGGGAGTACTATCAATAAAAAAATATTATTTTATTTTTCACAGTGCAGGAAAAATGTAATTGCTAATTATTGTGTACAATTCTACACTACAGAATAAGATTGCTTGATAGATAATACAGCGTGTAATACTGAGTCACACTACAAGTAAACATGCTGCATAAAAACAGTGCAGAAAGAAACTGAGTTGTTAATGTGTGTACTTGTACAGCTCAACTTTACACAATCAAATTTCAAGCCTTATTACACTCAATTTGATAGTGTAATGTCCTTTTACTAAATCTACAGTGTGCACTGTGCATTACACCTATTTATTTTAAACAAAAAGAGAGAGCAAATAAGGACTATTGGTTTCTTATGTAACAGCAGAGCAGGTGAATATTACACCACCTCACAATAGTGGATACAGTAGGTGCATCAATTGCTCAGTCTCAGGCATCCGAATTTGGCAGGAAGAATCAAGCCCTGATTTGGTTCGACTCGGAACCCCAAAATTAGTATCTGTCTTATTTCACATAATGCAAAAACCGGTCATCTCTACTTTAAATTATTATTTAAATTATTTTCCTCTCATGATTCATTTTGAAGAAAGCACTTTGAACTGTCTCTATGTTTTTATTTATGGAGTTGTCTTTTAAAGACAAAAAAAAAAATCTATCTCATTTTTGGAATGTCTGTCTCCTCTACTCCCCACTCTCTTGCATAAAAATATGGCTAGAGGGGATTAACAAAAAAATAAAAATAAATAAATAATAAATACATATAGCCATATAAAGCCAAGTTACAGCAGGGTTTATCCGATTTTTATTTCATTTTTGCACCTATTGAGTAACTTTCCAATGAGCCGACAGTGTTGTGTGACAGCAAATGAAGCCAGGCCAATACACTGATGAGAGTTAGCATTTCAAATGTTCTATACAGCATTAACACACAGCTATTTCACAACATTTAAACAGAGAAATATATTAATAGAATTGATTTTAATCTTTTACAACCTCTAGACAGAAATATTAAGAGACAGTCAAGAATTATTTTCAGACATGTACCAAGTTGTCCTATCTGTTTGCTGGCTTCCCCTGATTACCATCAGTGTAAAGAGAGAAAGATACTGACCGGATGGGAAAAGCGTAGTCATGAGACTACTAGTAAACACCTGGCTGGGGTGAGCTGTCTCCGGCTTTCAGAGTAGAAGAGGTTTAATTGCTGGCATGGGTATTATCCTTATGTATATCTCACCTTGAGATGCTGATGTTGCGATTTATATGTGTGATTACGTGGATTACGTGGACATTTTATATATGTGCTGTTTGAGTAGCATGTTTTTAATGTAATTAATGAAAGGTATTTATAATTGATATTGGCCTTACATTTGGTGAGCGCTGCTCTTTCTTTTTACATTGCCCAATGCTTTAGAAGTTAACGTGTCTCTTGTATGGTCCATGGGCCTGGTCCAGACCTCTGTGCATGATCTGTATGCAGTGTTCTGGAAGTCTGCGTGGAAGAGGAGAGTGCGCTCCCCTGTCATTTCCTTCTCTCATCCAGAACTTAACTTCTCTGCACGGATCTGCGTCCATCCAATAGCTGACCTCTGACCAGAACTTCATTTACATGCCTATCCCTGCTTATCTGGAGGGGATCAGACATGATTTCCTAGATAGAGAACTGACTTCCATACACCAAGAGATCCGTAGTGTAACGTCTGCTGTGCACATGTAGCATTAAAGATGATTTAAGATCCAGTATTCCACCCTGGAATCCTTTCCATCTGTGAGGGTAAGTGGCGGTTTGCATACATCAGGAACACATGCTGGGAGGGGGGATGTATGTAATTGTACTGTAAGGACATTATTAAGCCCTTACCTAAAATCATCATTTCCGCACCGTCCCAATTTTTCATGGGGAAGGTGCAGATATTGTATTAAACGCTTTTTCGGAGACTATAAGCTGCTGAAGACTCGGCGAGGGATCATTCGGGAAAATCAAACTGGCTGAGCATTTTTACAGTGGTGAACAGGTGAGGAATTCGTGTAACAAGATGAAGGGGGGAGGAGACATTTACTGATAATATGGGGCTGGATTCAGACCAACGCACGTCTTCCGGACGTGCGTGGTCTTTAGTTAGCGTAGGGAGCGTTAGCGGGGAGTGCACGCCCCCTGCACTTACCGCTCAAGGTAGTAAACTCTGGACATTTACGAGACCACGTAGCGGGTAAGTGGTATATGGCTGCAATTGGGGGCTGCAATAATGACTTAACTTTTTGATGGGGCTGCACTAAGGACTTATACTATATGAGGGGCTGCATTAAGGACTTATACTATATGAGGGGCTTCACTAAGGACTTATACTATATGAGGAGCTGCACTAAGGACTTATACTATATGAGGAGCTGCACTAAGGACTTATACTATATGAGGAGCTGCACTAAGGACTTATACTATATGAGGAGCTGCACTAAGGACTTATACTATATGAGGAGCTGCACTAAGGACTTATACTATATGAGGAGCTGCACTAAGGACTTATACTATATGAGGAGCTGCACTAAGGACTTATACTATATGAGGAGCTGCACTAAGGACTTATACTATATGAGGAGCTGCACTAAGGACTTATACTATATGAGGAGCTGCACTAAGGACTTATACTATATGAGGAGCTGCACTAAGGACTTATACTATATGAGGAGCTGCACTAAGGACTTATACTATATGAGGAGCTGCACTAAGGACTTATACTATATGAGGAGCTGCACTAAGGACTTATACTATATGAGGAGCTGCACTAAGGACTTATACTATATGAGGAGCTGCACTAAGGACTTATACTATATGAGGAGCTGCACTAAGGCGCGGCGCATGGGCATGTGAGCTACGCCCGCCGTACTAGCGACGGCGGCCGTAGCTCAGGATCAGGCCCAAAGAGTCATCCACCGAAAAGTAAGTGTTTCACCTAACCTTAAGCTTCCCCTTTTTCCGCCTAATCATAACGCTCCACAGCCTAAACCTAACCTTTTACCTGCCACAGCCTAATCCTAATCTACCCACCGCAAGCTGCAGCTATTGGGAGCAGGAAAATAGTTTCCCCTTCCTAATAGCAATTTTCTATCTTTAGATGATATAGAACAATTATAAGATTGCCATTTAGCTGGTGGCTGTATCATGTTCAAAATATGGCAGCTTAGACCTCTGAGGAGTTTTAGTTTATTGTTTCTCTATCTATTTTCCATTTATCCACAATCATTTATACACAAACAAACTGGCAGAAGAAAGGGGCATTATACTGTGCAGGAAAAGGGCTGAGAAGCAGATATGGATAACAAAGGCTGTCTGTGCACTGTACAGGAGGTCAGGCTGTGACATTTCTTACCCCATGAGGTTGTAATGCCAAATTTCATTAGCAATTGGATTGTCACTAAATTTATTTAGTGACAATAATATTGTGCAGCTAATATTAGGCAATTACATTAGTCTCTTTGGGCCTGATCCAGAGCAACGCTCGCAAGCGAGCGTACGACGAGCGTATGCGAAAATTCGGCAAAAAATTTGCAATGCGCATGCCCAGTATGACAGCTTCCGGTCGCCTGAGCGTCATGAGCGAATAGCGGGCGTATTGTTAGCGTATTTTTCGCTCGCTGGGCGTATTTTTTTTACGATGGTCGGCTGGGCGCCCGTTTTACTACAGGGAGGCGGGGGTAGCCCTTTAAATTGTACAGTATGGGCGTGCTTAGCGTATTTTCTCAGCGTATTTTCTGCGAATTTTCGTACGGCCGACGGTCGTACCGAGTGTAGGGTATAGCCGCCGTAAGCAGGGACTTTACTATGGTAGTGCTAGGGGCGTGTAGGTTGATACGCCCGAGCGTACGTTCGCATTCGCCCGTCGTGCGAATTTTCGTAACGCTGGATCAGGCCCAAGGTCAGATTTGAATCCTCTGTGCATGTTCTGCCGCACTGGTCTGCCTTGGTCTCCTGTACCTTGATTGTCTGCTCCCTCCACCACTTCACCCTGTACTGGGGCATTGGAATACTGTGGTCTACGCACATATGGTCGCCTTAAAAAGTATGATGGATAGCGACGCCTTTGATATTTGCATTGCTGATTAGCACCCTCTCCCTCTGCTGCACTTTCAACTTCTTCTGGCTTCTCTGCACCTTCACTGTTCTGGTAGTTTTTCTGATAGTTACATGGAGGACCCCCTTTTAGCCCAGGAGAGAGCCTGGACGGTCTGGTTGGCAATGCTCAATTTATGGCTCCTGAAATGCTAGCCGGAGAGCAATATAAAGGCCCCGAGGTAGACATCTGGGGCCTCAGGTTCCCATTTTATGGTGCAACTGATAAGGTATGCAAACATAATATATAATAATATACTGTGTTTATTATGATCTTAAATAACTTAGATGACAGAAAGTAGCAGTGAAAGTTACCTTATAACATCACTTGTTCGTTGTCTCTTCTAGGAAATTCTAGCATCAATGCAAAGGAGTCTGTGTCTGTCACCATACAGATCCAGGGAGTGCAGGAAGCTGCTAAAAAAGCTTCTTAATCTAGAACCAACAAAAAGAGCCACCATGAAGGTAAGACAACATCTTCTAACTTCTGTGACATCCACCCCATCTGTGCCAACACTAAAACAGATACTACAATTATTGGGTTATATACCAGCTGTGTGTCCTCTGGTAAAATTTGATTGACGCTAAAAATAGATTTTTCTTCTTCCCAGACCATCATAAGAGATTGCTGGTTCAGAGAGGGTGAACCCTTTTCATCCGGTTTGCTGGAGCTATCCAGCTACTCTTCTGGACCAGCTTGGTGAAGGGCCATAAGGCGATTTTTTTTGGTCACTGTGTCTGCAAGTAAGTAATCACATGACACTGACATTTTTTTTTTCTTGGTTAGTAAGAATTGGCATCATCTAAAGATCCACATTTAAGAGTTCTTTTCTACAGACAGACATAAGAAAATCTGTGTGGGTAGTCATGTGGATGGGCAGTGCAGTCACTCTGTGTCCAGCCTAATGTTTTATTGATTATGTATTTGGTTTAATTTTTATTTAACAATTATATTTATCACAAGGTAATGGAAACTTTATATACAATGGGGCAGATCCAGAACTACGCATTTCCGCGAATTTACGTGTGGCGGAGACGTAAATTCGCAGATTTGTACGCACTGCGCATGCGCACCACAGAAAATACGCACATTCACGTAGCGTATTTTAGAACGTAACGTCCGTGCAGGGGGTGTGTTAAGGGTAGCGTAGCGAATTTACGTACACGAAAATTCGCTACGCGAACAAACGTACGGCAAACGTTGTTCAGGATCTACCCCAAAGGGTCTATGGACTGGGTGGCACTTGATGACGTAATTTGCATCAGGGGGTGGGGCTTCGGTACACAATTTGCATAAATTAAATCGATCTCCCGGAGCGGACGTATGCTGTTATGTTAGGAAAAGTTAAGGTAGGGTTTGTGTAGCGTAATTTGAGAAAATACGTCCGTGCAAGGGGTGTGCCGTGGGGAGTGTAGCAACCTTACGTGTACGAAAATACGCACCGCGAAAATACGTACGCACACACGTAGTTCTGGATCTACCCCAATATACTTAATAATCACATCCCCTTCTGTGGTGTTCCCTCATGTAGCAGTAGGTGAACTTCCTCTTACACACTCTCAAAACAAATCTCATGGAACATTTGTAGGTTGGTGATCAATACGTTATTTTTATTCTGTGCTGGTGACATGTTTTATAAAAATACTAAAACTTATATTTTGTTTCCTTAGGTGTTGTTAGAACTTTTGACCTGTAGACATTAGGAATTCCATTTTTACTTCCCGCAGTCCATCTGCAGGGAAACAACTGGGATTATTTGGCCTGCCCTGACCATTACCTCCTATTTTAACCTGGAGGATGGACAGAAACAACAACCCATCAATTCACCATCATCGAAGTCTTCCAGTGTCATAAACCACAGTACTTACTGCATCAGGGGTCATCTGTCTACTGCCCTTTCTGGCCATTATCATGCTTTCAGAACTATGGGCCATTATCATGCTTCCAGGATCATGGGCGCTGCCATCTTGAAATTATCGCATGACTTGTTCCAGCCAATCAGAGTCCAGCTCTAGGAATCATACGACCAGGCTATCCAGTCCTGGTCATGGGCATTCTATTTAAACCTAGAGCACTGTATTCACAGTGCCAGAACAACTTGGTCACTCAAGGTGCCTGGTTCCAGTTTTCTACTTTGAAAGATCTCAGCTTGCAGCAATCAGCCTGCTATCTAGCCAGCAGAGATCAGCCTATTATCCCAGTCAGCAGTGAACAGTCTTCAGACCTCTGCTGTCTGCAGATTGTTATTCTTGGTCCAATCCAGGGCAAGTCAAATCCAGTCCATTCCTGGTCCAATCCAGGTCAAGTCCAGTCCAGTCCAGATCAAGTCAAGTTCAATCCAGTCCTGGTCCAGTCCAGGTCAAGTCCTGTTCCAGTTCAAGTCTGTTCCTGGTCTAGTCCAGTCCAGGTCAAGTCAAGTCTTGCTCCAGTCCAGTCCATACCAGGACCAGTCCAGGTCAAGTCAAGTCTTGGTCCAGTCCAATCCATTCCGGTCCAGTCCAGGTCAAATCAAGTCTCGTTCCAGTCCATTCCTGGTCCAGTCCAAGTCAAGTCAAGCCTTGCTCCAGTCCAACCCATTCCTGCCTTGTCCAGCCAAGTCAAGTCTGTATTGTCTACTCTTTGCCCAGTGACACATGAGCAGATCATTTATCAAACCCTCTAGCTTCCAACACCATGCTGAAACCCTATCACGTCCCCAGGAACCAAATCAGTCCATGATATCCAGATACCTCCATTATTGTTTTAATGAATTTCAGTTCAAATAAAAATATTTTAATAAAAGACATTACAGACATTGGGGTAGATCCAGAACTACGTTTGCCGTACGTTTATTCGCGTAGCGTATTTTCGTGCGCATAAATTCGTTACACTCTCCTCGGCACACCCTTTGAACGTACGTATTTTGTCAAGATATGCTTTCAAAACCCTACCTAACTTTTGCCAACGTAACCGCAGTCATACTACGCACACGTATGTATGGGCAACACGAATTTACGCAGCTAAGCACGCCCATACTGTACACTTTAAATACCACCCCCCGCCTACTTCATACACTTTAAATACAACCCCCCGCCTACTTCACGTATTTCAGACGTATTTCGGAGTAACGTAAAATTGGCACGCCCACACGTAAGTATTTACATGACACATACGTGAATGGCCCATACGTTCAACATTACGCTACGTTAACCTGCGTATTTTCTATGGTGCGCATGCGCAGTGCGTACAAAACAGCTATTTTACGTCTCCTCCACGCGTAAATTCGCTCCGAAGCGTTGGTCTGGATCAGGCCCATTATTATCTGTGTATTTTTTCTTTTAGATATCTAGGACCGTATCCAGACTTAAGAGAAATTTCCACATGCATAGAGTTGTTTCCACACATAAGAGGCTTGTGCACTCCCATGAAACTCCCCTCTCACGGACGGAGTTGAGCTGACTTATGTGTCTATAACCCTGGCTTAACTTTTTCTTTAACTAACGAGACAAGACAGATGGACTAGATCCAAGGCTGAAGATTATGTTTTCTTATCACCTCCAATCAGCAAGCAGAGGTTACCTTTTTTCTTTTCATCTGAAGCACTGAGCATGTACAGTACAGAAAGAAGCTCAAAAACTCTTTCACATTATACCTGACCACTCTGTGATTAAAGCTATGTGACAAGCGATAGTTTAAATATGTGTTCCACCGGTACCATCCCTTAAGCATTTGAACCAGGGTCATCCTAGGGCTCAGGACTCAGGAAAGGGAGTGGGGGCCTGGCTGTCTGTCACAGTATATCATTAGCATGGTGCGGCTCTCTGTATGATGCTGCCGGGAATTAGTAGCGGTAGGGGGTCAGCCACAAGAGTTGTCTGTAATCACGGATAGTGTCTCAGACTGCTACAGTTTGTAATATTATTATATACAGACTTCAGATATTCTTACTCATATATATTATAATACTATTACAATTTTTGAAAGCATCATGATGTAATGATTATCCTCTGCAAGCCTGGCATATTTTTGGCCTGGGGAGCAAGTCCTAATTGCTTGTGCAGCTACATTGGTTGTTAAGGGAAGATTCCACTTCACACTAAGCCTAACCTCAACCTAACCCACAGGTTTCCAGCAGGGGCAAGGACAGGGCTGCTGAGAGTCCATGGGGTAGATCCAGGACAACGTTCTCGAGTGAATTTACGCTAGCCACTAGTGTAAATTCACACATTAGTACTTACAGCGCATGTGCACGTCAGATGTTACGCCACATAAGGCATAGTGTAAGGGGCCGTCACGTATCAGTAGCGTATCAACTTACGAAGGGGAGTGCCAGCCATATGCCACCAGTATTTATGCTTCGAATGCGGGGTGAGACATTTAAATGGGAATTTAGGAAGAGGTGTCCAAAATTAGGTTATAAATCTTAACGCTTATTCAAATGTAATAAAAAAGTGAAAAATGTCATAAAAAATAGAAAAGGTAGAAAAATATATAAAAATCTTTTAAACCAAGAAAGACCATCCATATTAGAATTCCATATTTAAGTATTTAACCCTGGTCACAGTCCTTTCAAAGAATATATTCTTTTATAGACTGGGGGGGAGGTTAATGCCCATATATGGTCATAAATGTAGTATTGATAGTTATTTACCACTGCAATAGTGTAGTTGCCTAGCCCAATCTATTAAGAAGTGTGCCGGAGACTTCAAAATCTTTGAAATATTGTTTACAGAGGGAAAGCTCAGGGGGGGGTATAGAAGTGAATGAGGTAATTATCACTTAACATCAGAAACTTTAGTACGTAATCCACGTATCGTTTCATTACATAGATCTTTAAAGACCACATATACGCAATCTACGTAACAAAACGATACGTAGATTACGTAAAATAGTTACTACGCATGCGTAGTAGCTACCGTATTTCCCCATGTATAAGACGCTCCCTTGTATAAGACGCACCCCATTTTTAGAGCCTAAATTTTAAAAAAAACTATTTTAAATGTATTTTTTTATTTATTTTTTTTAGCATTAATCAACTAAAAAATGGGGGCATCTTATACAAGAGATCAGGGAATTTAAGACTGAACTTACCTTTTCAGTCCCTCCAGCGGTCCTTCCGGCAGTTTCAGGCTCTTTCACCCGCAGCTCTGACTCCGGCTGGCTCCCTGGCAGTGCGCACTGTACACTGACGCTGTGTGACCTGAGGTCATGCAACGTCAGTGTACAGCGGGCACCGCCAGGGAGCCAGCCGGAGTCAGAGCTGCGGGTGAGAGCCTGAAACTGCCGGAGGCTGGAGGGACGGGACTGAAAAGGTAAGTTCAGTCTTACATCCCCTGTATAAGACGCACCTGGTTTTTAGACCTATT
>WWET01000117.1:1023360-1033876 GCA_011038615.1 Limnodynastes dumerilii | reverse complement strand
CTGTACTCACGCCCCGCGGCCCTCGGCCGCAGCCGTCACTACCGCGTCTTCTCCCTCCAGTCCACGCTGCTGCCGACATGCCAATCATGGCATGTAAACAAAGGCACGTGTAGGCAGCGTCGGAGGTTCAGGCGATCGCGCGCTCTGGACCTCGTCACCGCAGCAGGGCCGTTCCATTCGCTGGTCAGTTTACTGCTAGCCTATCAGAGGTTAGCAGTCTCCATATAACCCAGGCTTCAGTTAAGTTAGCTGCCGGTTATAGACTCTGTTTTTCCCCAGTATCTGTGCCTGCCTTGTTTTGCTCTTGTGTGGTTTTTCTGATTATTGAGTGCCCTCCATTATCCTGCCTTGTACCTTGCCTGCATATCCCTTTCATTCCCTCTCCTCTCTCCCACCTTGTTGTTGTTTTCCACCGTGCTATTTCCTTGCCTTCTCCCGTAAGCTTGTGTTTGTGCCCTCTGGGTAGTGGTTTGAGTGTGCGAGTGTGTGTGTGTGAGTAAGCCCCCGTTGGTCCGTCTGTCTGGTCTGTCTAGTGATCCCGTTCCAGTCTGCCGTCACTGTTTAGTGTTCATTGTAGTTTGTCTAGTCCAGTCCCTTCTGGTACTACTATTGTTTCCTACCCGCTGTATCTAATCCATTCCCTGCTGGCCCCGTTTCCCTCTTCCAGGTATCTCTAAGGGGCGTAACCTGACGGATTCCTACCTGCTCCAGCCTATCCCCACCATCTGGGGCTCTAGCGAATACTCGGTCCGACTTCAGGCTCTACAAACCGGTGAGTTACTTGGCTTCCTCTTTCTCTCGTCCTGGTCACCTTGGTACTATCCAGGTAAACCCAGGGTACCAGTACACCCACTCCTTGTCCTCCTGACGGCCACCCCGGTACTCTGGTTAGGTAAATCCGGTGGTGCCGTAACAAAAGTATCGAACAACCATAAAGTGACCCTTAAGCCTATGTTTTCATGTAACATGGCATTAAGAGTTCATAAATTTATTTCATTTATTATTATTTTAGTTGTTATTTTGCTTTAAAGCTAAAACCACTAACTGGACTTTGTTTTTGTGGCTAGTCTGGCTAACTAGCACTTGATAAAGTGTTTTGACTTCCACACGCTGATTGCATAACTCATGTGAATAAATGGCTATGCAAGATGTTCCGCAACAGATTTCCAGGCCCATGGAACTTAGCTCCATACCCCTGGAGATCTGTCCCACAGGGTGGTGCCTCTCTTCCACCTGCCTAAACTCTGTGCAGTAGACTGGGGGGGCATTTAAATTTTACATTGTGGGTGGGTTTTAAGCATTCCACATGAATAAGCAGTTGCATGGACCGCTGATCCGCACAAGAGACTCCCCTCTTTCATGCGGTCTAACAGATCTCTGTGAGTGCGGTAAACAATCCGGCTGTAGAGCTCTAAAGTCCTGTAAAGCTGCTGCCATCCCATAGAGTACAACTAATCCACAAGAACATGTAAATGGGGGAAGCCCTAAAAGTGGTTCACTTGCAAACGGCATGAACATTATAGGAAGCAATGATTAGCACTTGCACTTTGTTCTTTTGCACAATAGTAAATGAACCTTAGAATGTTTGTGTTAATTATATGTTTGTGACATCCCATACAGAGTTCAATGTGACCACAGAATTTTTGAGCCTTCCAACCACTGGCAAGTGGAAGCTTCTAAACTAGGAGTTCTCAACCAGTGGTACGTGTACCACTATCTGGTAGTATGCAGGACACCCTGGCAGGGCCATAAAGCATTATACCATCCAGAAATATTTCTGATGTTCTGATGTTGGAGACTGAATACATATAGGTCGTGGTTAGGTAGCTGCTTGATAAGGTCACATATATGTAAAATACACATGAGAGAGCTAACGAGATGATATGCTAATATCTGTACCATTGTGAGGATGATGTAGGGTGTAAAAAAAGAATTGAAAAGAAGGTAATGAGTATAGAATAGAATTTGTCGACTTCCGGTTCCGGCGGCCATGTAAGTGGTCGCAGAAACACATCGCTCTGCCACCCTGACCCGATTCCTGTTCCAAAACTGCTAAATTACCTGCGCTTGGGGTCCTATTCCCATCCCCGCCTCTTACCTTTCCTGTTCTTCAGCCGATGGACCGGTTCTTATCGCCTCAGATGTCCTCCCGCTCACAAAGGCACAGGATGGACGCACAGAAACAGGCCGCCAAGATGGCGCCCGCTACTAAGACTGCGGCAGCAGAGATCCCTGCGGCTGCAACGGAGAACACTGAAACACCACCTCTAGATGCTACTCCTATGCTTCCTGCCCCTCCAGGCCCGGTTAGCTACGAGGACGTGGTGAGAGCAATTAATGTCACTATGGGGCCCCTTCTACATGCACAGGCCACTAAATTTACGGAGGCAGTACACAATTTGGGGGGCAGCTGCAACAAATAACACACAGAGTCTTGGAGGTGGAACACAGAGCAGGTGAATTATTTGAGGATGTAGCCACCCTTAAAAAGAATACACAGCGTATAGACAAAGATAGCAATTTATTGTGGGCCAAGATGGATGACCTGGAGAACAGGTCCCGTCGCAACAACTTGCGAGTGATCGGGCTACCGGAATCGCTAAAAGGTCCAGCTTTATTAGAATTCCTGACACACAATTTCCCCAAGCTGCTAGACGTCCAGGAAAGCTGCAAGGATATAGCTATAGAGCGAGCCCATCGCCTGGGAGCCTTGCGTGATGACCTGGCAAGCCGATGTTATGAAACCGATTACTTAAGATGCAGCAGGGAATCTGGGAGTCTACGCCAGGGCCCCTGATGGTGGGGATGGACTAATGCAGCGCCCAAATAAACAAGCCACTATCTTAAGCGCACGATTTCACTGAAGTAACTAGTAGTAAACTAGAAAAACAGAAGCGAAAAAACTGGAACACCGTGACAGGTGGAATACGTGTAACAAGTGTTAACAATCACACAGTGCATACACAGGATAGATATAGAAATAAAGGGGCTGATTCAGAGATACGATTTTCACGCAACTTAGGAGCGTAGATTTAGGATCTTAGAAAATTCGCATAACTGCGCATGCGTAGTAATAGTGCAACGCCGTCTACATAGAGTTTAGGAGCGTAAATTCGCTAAGAGCGTAAGTTTGAATCGATCGCAAGCACTTAAGATCTTAAGTGCTGCGAAAGTTTAAGATCTTAAGGATTTGCATGAAAATGGGCGGGGGGAGGCAGGGAGATGAGGGAAAGCGGGCGCGGGCAGGTACAGTGTGCGCGGGCAGACACTTAGGATCTCAAATAAACGCTACTACTTCCCTTAAGATCTTAAATGACAGCGCAGACTTAGGGTTAGTCAATGGTGGTCTAACTTTAAGATCCGCTGCTGTTTTCAAGGGGAGTGACTGTTTATGCAGTGGGCTGTAACCTGGTAAGATCTTAGGTAAGGTGCGTATATTTGCGATCTTTTCGCAATCGCATCTCTGAATCAACCCCTATAACTCTACTAAAAAGAGCACAATAATAAGCCAGCAATATGGCGAGCTGAAAGAGTAGCAGAAAGAGACAAAAGTAGAACCAATATTACTCAAAAGCAATAACTCAAAACATTGCCACGGTGTGGCGAACAATAACACTAAAGAGGTGCCTATAAGCACTAGACTGAAACAGCACGTATTGCTGCCACTATGTGGTGTGCAGTAGGGTAATTATCTATGATAAATGCATAGACCAAAGTTAAATATCAGTTAAGCACCAAATGAGCCAGTCTTTGTCGAGCAAACAAAGTAATATCAAATTGCACAAAATAGGCCAGACTTTGGCGTGCATACAAAGCAATATCAAATGCACAAAATTAGCCAGACTTTGGCGTGCATACAAAGTTCAATTAAATTGCACAAAATGAGCCAGACCTTGGCTGTATACAAAGTAAATAGAGTGCACAGAATAAGCCAGAATATGGCGTGCACCTGCCACCTATAACTAGACTACCAGGTAATAAGTGGCACATAAAGAAATAGGAAGCAGCTAGGCACAGATAACCTTCAAAGAAGGTAAGTAATCTTACAAAGAAACAAACAAGACTGAGGTAAGTCTAAGAACCTAATACCCAAGGAGCAGTTAGGAAAGTCCAGCAGGAGAAGGTAAGTATCCAGCAATCAAACTAGAACAGACGAGACTTACAAACATGAGTCAACCAGACTTCCAGCAGAAGCAGCCGGCAGACACACAGCAGGATCCAAACAACACTATCACCGGCGCCCACGTGCAGCCCTGCCAATGCGCAGCTACGGCTAGTGGAACGCAGCGCTGCGTTCCAGGGGAGGAGGCATCCAGGTCTCCTACCGACGACCTGGACGCGACGCTGCGTGCCGGCAGAGTACAGAAGATTCGTTACATGCCAGATGGCGGCGTGTAACAGCCGACCTCGGCCGGTGATCTTTCGGAGCCTTAATTACACCCACAAAGTGGCGCTCTGGGCCGCCAGCAGGAAGAAACCTAATCTATCGTGGGAAGGAAACAAGCTCCGCGTTTTCCAAGATTATTCGGCCGATGTGTCCAGAGCCCGGAGAGAATTCTCCGAAATCTGCTCAATGTTGGTGAAAAAGGAGCAACGTTTTGCGCTTCTTTACCAGGCTCGCCTACGGATCTTCTCTGGAGATACTTACAAAGATTTCTCATCTGTGACGGACGCCAAAAGCTTCTTGGCTGGTGTACACGTAGACCACACTTGATCATCTCTTACAAGGCCCATTATACCATCTTTGAGATCTGAACATGTGGAACTGACCAAGACTTGTCTTGCAGGTGCTCATAACTGTTGTGTTGTTCCTTGCTCATTTTGACGCTGTCCACCTGATGCAGCAATTACCTGGCTATCATTTGTCTATCTATGGAGGTATTGTGTAAGTGGAGATTGTAATATCTTGCTACAACCCATATATATCATAGGAGTTGGAGAGGGGCGGCGTAGAGCAAGTTGGCAATTTGTCTGTAAATTTTATTGATTACCCCGGAAGTTGAGGGTTAAAAAGCTTAAGCTTAGATAGCGGGATACTTCCTCTCTCTATCTGGTGTATTATGGTTGCTATTTGTTTTGGTAGCCTGCAGGCTGTTTTGCAAGTTATCTCTGTTCTGATATATGTTTGTTTATTTTTTTATATCCTGATCACCGACCAACAGTATTTTACCATTCATCATTATCGCTCACCTTTTGTACACCCCCCTGTAGCACCAATGTATTCTCCTTCTGAACTTACCTCGGTTCTGAATGATTATGGCCTCCCTTAGACTCGGAACCTGGAATATTGGGGGAATCCACTCCCCGATAAAGCGTAAAAGGATGCTCTCATATCTGAAGCGACTTAAATTAGATGTCATTTAGTCCCATAGTTTGCTTGATAAGGAGATATCTAAGCTCAACACTCAGGGTTTCCCGGTACTGTCCTCTGCCCCATATTCTACTAAAGCTAGAAGAGTGCTGGTACTTATGCGCAGAGGTCTGCCATTTGAAATCCATTCCCAAGTGATTGACAGAGAAGGCAGGTATTTAATATTGGTGGTTACCCTAAATAGGAAGCAATTTGTCCTGTGTATACAATAAGGTATTTTTCTTAACCTTACTACGTTTGCTTTATAAATATGTAGATGCTGCACTAATTATTGGGGGAGATCTAAATCGGCCAGCGTCTAGGGTTTTGGACAGACAATTTCCTTCTAGAGGATCTGCGAGACAACCTAAGTTAGGGGTTAACCAGTTTGCAAAAGAGTAGGGAACGGTGGACCTCTGGAGGGTGAGACACCCAGCGGAGAGGCAATACTCCTGCTGCGTTTGGATCCCTCTCCAGATTGGACTATCTATTAATATCTGAATCTTTACTGCCAATAATCTCTAGGGTTGAGATGGAGCCGATAACTATCTCGGACCATGCAGTGGTTTGGACACAACTTGAAGTAGAAACAGCTGGGAATTCTCCGAAAATATGGCACTTTCCGTCATACTTAACTTATTCCCTGAACTTTAGAGATAGGCTGAAGGCAATTTGGTATGAATACTATGAAAGTAACAAAATTCACACTGTAGATCCATATTTATTTTGGCAAGCATTTAAATCGGTGACCAGGGGAGCCATTATCTCTTATGCTACCAAGCGCAGGAAAGAGTTAGACAAAGAGTATCTGGAAGCTAGACAAGCTCTTACCAATGCCTATCAGTCCCTCCTGACTAATCCAACAGACTCCAACTCTCGGCTATACCACAGTAGTAAAATACATTTTTAAGGGGTTCTGACCCGTTTAGCCGATCAATCAATTGCACATAAAAATTTTTAATTCTACAAATGGGGCAACCGGTCAGGCCAATTGATGTCCAACTTGGTTAGGGGGGACATTAAATCAACATACATTGCCGCGTTGGAGGATCAGTCGGGCTCGCTGGTCTATCATAATACAGACATAGTAGATACTCTTAAGCAATACTATGAATGTTTGTACAAGCAAGAATCCATAGATGACTTTAACAAAAACATTTTTTGGAACAGTGTGAATGTTCCAGGCATTACCCCACAACAGGTCACATCATTGATTGCCCTGATTACCTTACTAGAAGTCAGGGAAGCCATCAAACACCTCAAGCCTTTAAAGGCCCCGGGTCCGGGTGGCTTTTCTGGTGAGTTCTATAAGATTCTTTCCGAAGAGATAGCCCCATGTTTACAAACATTCTTTAATTCCATACTGCAGACCAAAAGTATCCCGGCTTACTTCAACGCGGCATTTGTGAGGGTGATCCCAAAGCCAGGCAGAGACCAAACCCTACCTAGTTCATACCGGCCAATTTCACTCCTTAATGTCGACTATAAGCTTTTCACGAAAATTTTGGCGGATCGTCTGAAGCTTATACTTCCGAGTATTATCCACTGTGACCAATTCACATTGGGGAGACACTCTGCGGTCAATATCAGGACGGTACTTACAGTGGTCCAGCATCTTGAAAACAGCAACGATGGGGGCATTAACCGTATTCTTTCCCTTGAAGCCGAGAAGGCCTTTGACATGATTACCTGGGATCATTTTGGTTTCCCGGAGGCCTCCTCGGAAGTCTTACACTCCCTTTACAGGTCCCCGTATATACAGATTGTTGGTAATGGCTCCCTCTCGACTCCCTTTCAAATTGAGAGGGGGACACGCCAGGGGTGTCCCCTCTCCCCCCTATTGTTTGCTTTAGCCATAGAATCACTGGCAATCGCCCTACGCCAATTGATTATCACGGTATCGCGGTGGGTAGCGTTGAGGCAAAATTTGCGCTGTTCGCCAATGATATGATGCTCCTGGTCTCGCAACCTGATGAATCCCTAACGGCCATCACTCGGGTAATTCAGAAATTTAGCACATTCGCGGGCTACAAGATACATTTTGGCAAATCTGTGGCACTCTATCTCTCAGGGCCCAGCCACTTGTAAAATCAATGCAAAGCGCTTGAACAATTTTGAGTTGCTAACAACAAACTCAAGTATCTAGGGGTTCAGGTTACATCTAAAATTCAGTACCTCTATAAGGCAAACTACACACCAGCTGTCCAGTCCATTACGGATTCCATTCAGAAATGGAGCTCCCTCCCCTTGTCCACACTGGGCAGAGTAGCCTTGCTTAAAACTGTCTTACTTCCTAGAATAACCTACCTTGTACAGATGTTGCCTATTTCCCTTACCAAATCAGATACTGAGAGATGTATGGGACTGTTTGTTCGTTTTGTGTGGAACAACAAGAAAGCTAGGATCGCTAGAAACCGATTGCAACTTAGAAGATGGGAGGGCGGTCTGGGTTTCCCTGACCTTAAATCTTTTACACATGGTTCAGCCTTTAGATACGTAACTGACGGCTTTCAACAGACACCAATAAAACATTAGAATCAGAGACCATCAAGCCCTTCTCCTGGACGGCTCTACTATATATGCCTAGAGACAAAATTCCTGACCATATAATGAATAATATCCTTTTTCTGGATGCTTATTCCGCATGGGTGACAGTAAATAGGAAATGTGGGAGTTCTTTTAAATCCTCACAGTTTTCCACGTTCTGGGGTAATCCTATGTTTGAACCAGGCTTACATAATGTTACATTTGGCTCATGGAAGGAGAAGGGTATAAGTGCTATCAGAGACATATTTGACCCAGGGGAGTGATTCGGTCCTACCAATACTTAAAAGATAAATTTCATATTCCCAACCAACAACTATTTATGTATCTGCAGGCCCGACACACAATATCAGAATCGCAAAATACCCCTAAAACCTTCAATTCCTTTATGACATTCTTGGAAACCCACCCATATCATATCAATGAAGGGTGGTTCCCTTTAAAATAGCAGCTGACCATTCGAATTCTATTGATTGGGACCGAATAATATAGCGCCATTTGAAACTTAATTCTCTATTGTCCATATCATATCAGATATGCTCCAAGAAACCCACCCATATCATATCAATGAAGGGTGGTTCCCTTTAAAATAGCAGCTGACCATTCGAATTCTATTGATTGGGACCGATTAATATAGCGCCATTTGAAACTTAATTCTCTATTGTCCATATCATATCAGATATGTCTCAGAGCACCTCCTGAATACAGACCACTTAACCTTGTGGAGGCGGCCATCCATGGCCTGGTCGTCAGACCTGGAGGAAACGGTAACCACCGAAGACCTACTTGACCATTTTGAATCTACACAAAAAATCCTGAGCTCGGCAATGCTCCAAGAAGTACACTTTAAAATAGTCCACAGAGTTTATATATCTCAAGCTCAGATATGCACCATATGACTGCAGACAAATCGGGTCGTTGCCCCAAATGTCAATTTTGGCGGGCCACTCTAATACATAACCTCTGGTAGTGTGGCAAGATCCGCAAATGGGGGAAGATCATGGGCTTTATTAACTCCATTTTTCCCTTTCAGGCCCCCATCGATGCATTCGCCCTGTTATGGGCAAACTTCGATAGATGGCTATCCATCCCAGGAGTCAAGAATGCTATCCCCTTACTAACTGTTATTGTAACAGTAGCGAAAAAAGTGATCCTGCAGAATTGGACAAGTAGAACACCCCCCTTCCTCAGTGCTGTCAAATCCCTATTGTTAAACACTCTATATGCGGAAAGGAGAGCCACGCTCCCAGACGTTGAGAAGGGTGTGCTGCGCTTCCACAAGAAATGGGGGGCATATATTGTTTTCCTCCCAGAACATAATAGAACACATATCTTATCACTTTTCGAATCCACCATGTGGTTTATGTATAGGAACCTCCCTGATAACTGGTGACTACTGAAGGGTTGAACTTAACCGAATACTAACTGAAAGGTAGTGAGGGACAACCGTCCATATATAGCCCTCGGGGGCCTTTTTGACTTTATGAGTCTATGAGGTTTTGAGTCTACAACAAAAATATAATGGGTGGTTGGTGAGAAGGTGCTATTTTTTTTTCAGTATTGTTTTTATTTCTGTTCCTGTTTCATTTTCTTTGAATGTTTATGTACATTCCTATTTGTTGTTAAGATGTGTTCTACTACTTATACATTATTCCTTACTAACAGTGTGTATTGAACTATACAGTTACGCTCCACTTGTTTGCAATGCCTGTACTATACAAGATGTGACTAGTACCTGGCCAGTCGGGCTCGACAATTATTCACTGTAGACGTGACTGTAAACCCTATTAGATGTTATTCTGTTTAAAACTGCACAAGGATATATGCTGTAAGGTTTACTATGAAAACTCAATAAAAAAGTTTATAAAAAAAAAAAGAATAGAATTTGTCAAAGGTACTTGTCTTGATACCATAGTGGCACACACCAATCACTGCACAAAGGAGGTCTAGATTACAGAATCACTGCACAACGGAGGTCTACATTACAGAATCAATGCACAAAGGAGGTCTATATTACAGAATTACTGCACAAATGAGGTCTACATTACAGAATCACTGCACAACGGAGGTCTATATCACAGAATCACTGCACAACAGAGGTCTACATTACAGAATCACTGCACAAAGGAGGTCTACATCACAGAATCAATGCACAAAGGAGGTCTATATTACAGAATTACTGCACAATGGAGGTCTACATTATAGAATCACAACACAAAGGAGGTGTAGATTACAGAATCACTGCACAAAGGAGGTCTACATTACAGAATCACTGTGCAAAGTAGGTCCACATTACAGAATCACTGCACAACGGAGGTCTATATCACAGAATCACTGCACAACAGAGGTCTACATTACAGAATCACTGCAAAAAGGAGGTCTACATTACAGAATCACTGCACAAAGGAGGTCTACATCACAGAATCTCAGCACAAAGGAGGTCTACATTACAGAATCACTGCACAAAGGAGGTCCACATTACAGAATCACTGCACAACGGAGGTCTACATTACAGAATCACTGCACAACGGAGGTCTACATTACAGAATCACTGCACAAAGGAGATCTACATTACAGAATCACTGCACAAAGGAGGTCTACATTACAGAATCACTGCACAAA
>WWET01000117.1:1009314-1020785 GCA_011038615.1 Limnodynastes dumerilii | reverse complement strand
ATATATGTATGGTCATATATATATGTTTTTTAATTTAGAGCTAACATACCTCAGGAGACACCCCTTAAAGACTCCACAATAGCTGCTGTGGCACAACTCCCCCTCTCAGCTGCTGCTCCCAAACATGCACCTGCCCAGTATACCCAGTTCAAAAGATGGTCCTGCCTGTATCCTTTATCAGGCATCAGGTTTGCCTTTGCAGTTAATGCTGGAACTTGTAGTTTGACAACACCTGGAGAGCCACGAATTGGCCATGCCTGACCTATAATCTCCAAACTCTTTATCCAATATCCTCATAACACCCTCTTGAATTGCCCATGAATTCCAGTACTATTTCCCCCAGCCCCTCTTCATTCTAGTACCCTCTCTACATATTTCTACATAGCTGCCCTCTTCTTACTGTTCCTTCCAGCTCCCTATCCCTGTTATCTGTTCTCACGATATCCCTTTCTTCCCCTGTTGCTCTTGGCCCATCCTCCATTATTCCTACCCCCTCTCTCTGATCTCTCCAGACCCCCCTCTTCATTTCTTACTTTCTCAGTTTCTATTCCCCATACCCTCATGCCCCCTCCCCTCAGCAGTAATTTCCTAACTTCTAATATGATTCTAATTCTCTTTTGTCCCAGTGCAATTTCTAGACCAAGTAGAGCCCAGGGCAGAAAAAAATTCTGGTGCCCCCCCAATTCTGTGGCCCCCCCCCCCTAAAAAAAAAAGAAAAAGGTATGCATTCACTTCTGCCAATTGTTGTGCCCCTCTAAATGTGTCCAGCCTCCTTTTGTGCCACCCTTTATGTGTTCAGCTTCCTTTAGTGCCCCCTTATGTGTTCAGCCTCTTTTTGTGCCCCCTTATATGTGTCCAGCCTCCTTTTTTGCCCCTTATATGTGCCCAGCCTCCGTTTGTGCCCCCTTATGTGTTCAGCCTCTTTTTGTGCCCCCTTATATGTTCCGCCTTCTTTTGTGCCCTTTATATGTGCTCAGCCTCCTTTTATGCCCCTTTATGTGTTCAGCCTCCTTTTGTGGTCCGTTGTGTTCAACCTCCTTTTATGCCTTCCTATGTGTTCGGTCTCCTTTTGTACCTCTTGTAGGTGTCCAGTCTCCTTTTGTGCCCCTTATAGGTGTCCAGCTTCCTTTTCTGCCAGTTTATATGTGCCCAGTCTCCTTTTGTGCACCTTTATATGTGTCCAACCTCTTTTTGTTCCCCCTTATAGGTGTCCAGCCTCCTTTTGTGCCCCCTTATATGTGCTCAGCCTCCTTATGTGCCCCCATATTTGTACCCAGCCTCCTTATGTGCCCCATTATTTGTGCCCAGCCTCCTAATGTGCCCCCTTATTATTAACCAGTAACAGACTATACCGTTCTATCAGTAAAATAAATCGCAGTAATGTCCATTACACATATTTGCGCAAATATATGATAAGCCATCAGCCACTATTAAGGCCTTTTACAGATAGAACAGTATAGTGTGTTACTGACTAATGTCAGTGTTGCTGGGGCATTTCCTTTCCTTTGTTTCTGTTGGCATTTTTTTGCTGTAGATGCTAGAAATTCTATTATCAATGCTTAAATGAGAATATATTAGTGATAATAACAATTAACAAAAGTAAACAAATATAAAGATGAATGAATAATGGATACTCATTCAGGATTAGCTGCATTTTTAGCAAAATGCTTATTAGGGGCATATATTTAAGAAGGGATATACTGTGCAGGTGTAGTGTCAGGAATTCTGGGGTATGGGATTCAGCCGTATGCACCCTGGTATCTGGGTTACGGTAATGAAGGCTGGCGGCCTTAATGTAGGGATTGCTCATCAGTAACTCAAAATGAAGGAAGTAAAGGTAAAGTTATAATAAGTTTATTATAGTGTGTACAGTCAACAATCCATAGCAGGACCCACAACCATTGAGAGGGTAGTGGATTCGTGTTGGGTTGGGCTGGTGAAGATGACTGGCAAGTAACAGCAACACAATAAATGTAAATCTGTGGTTGAGATGGACATAAGGCTGTAAGAAGAAACAAATAGAAATATAATTCTAAAAACCACCTCAGCGGGATGATTAAGGTGCAGGATATCCAGAGAGCACGTAGTTCAGAAGCACCTTTAGAGACTTGCTGGGTGTAGTAGTGCAAACAGTTCAGAGTGAAATAAACAGTTAAAACAGGAATGCAGATAGGTGCAATATCACACAAGGAGATACTGGATTCAATGAAACACCTGGCATCAATGCATAGCAGGAAATACAGTTCAATGTAGCAAGGCTGGCTGGGTGCAGTAGTGCACCAGAGAATAAAGTTCAATTGAGCTCTGTGCAGCGAGGCAGGCTGGGTGAAGTAGTGCACCAGAGAATAAATTTCAATTGAGCTCTGTGCAGCGAGACAGGCTGGGTGCAGTAGTGCACCAGAGAACAAAGTTCAATTAGCTCTGTGCAGTGAGGCAGGCTGGGTGCAAGAGTAAACTAACACAGTCACTGTAGTACAGAGTAAATCAGCGATAATAGGCTGGAGATAGTAGTACTCACATGCAGGTTGTCTCACAGGTGGGCACGGTGACTGTGAAGACTGTTAGCTGTGGAATGCAGCAGAGATGGTTCAGTAACAGATTGGCATCCAAGGAGCAGAGTAGGTGCATGGTGTAGCACCCGCAGAGTATTTCCTCAGGTGGAGACGGTACTGCAGACACTAGTTAGCTGTGGTAGGCAACAGAGATACAGGTGGAGCAGAGTGGCGTCCCAGAAGACAGGGAGGCTGAGGAGAGGGGTTCTTGCTTAGAAGGATCACAGGTGTAGAAGGACACTGCAGGCACGAGTAGCGGCTCAGGAAGCGGATGGCACAGGTACAGTGGAATGGTGTCGTAGCAGACGGTTTAGGCTGAGTGTAGTAGTACTCACACGATGACTCACTGAAGCAGATGGTAGCTGAAGACTATGGCAGTTTAGCGCCGCACAGCCCAGGATTGGTAGGCCGGAGTCACAGGAAGCAATGTGAGTGGAGTAGTACTTTCAGAGTAGCTCACCAGCGAGGATGGTTTCTGCAGACACACTTTAGCCAGAGGGAACCGCGATGGGACAGCAGGAACAGAGGACACACTAGGATCCAGGAACCAGGTGAGTATCCAGGAGCAGTCACTAGGAAGGACCCAGGTGAGTATCCAGGAATAGTCACTAGGAAGGACACAGGTGAGTATCCACACACAATAGAGGAGAAAATGTGAACTGGAAGCACTGAGACCAGATACAATGGCAACGTCAATTGTTGCACTGGCAAGGGCTGGGCCAGTGCAGCAGCCTTAAATAATCAGAGAGTCCAATAGTAGTGAGAGACAGAACCAGTTCAACTTAGGTGGGGAGTAATGAAGTTAGGCTGCTGTGTGTTAACCGTGTGATGGCTGGTTTGAAGCAGCTGACCTTCAGGCGAGTGTGAAAGGGTTTGACAGGCAGAGAGCAGGGTTTGAAAAAGGTAGAATACCTTGATTTTGTGACATGTAGTATATATATGCAATTTACATTGGACTTAAGAATGGAATGGCTCTGAATCACCATTACGAACTTATTTCCTCAAGGTTGGTAATGGCTTAAGAATGAAGGGGCATTCCAAGATAAGAAGATTGTGTGGAGGGAGCCATTTAAATGAGCAAATTTGGGCGTGGTTAGGAAAAAATTTTCTTAATTAGCCACCCTACGCACACAACTACGATCCTAAATATAAGGTAGCCCTATGGCATTCAAGAGTTGGTTAAGAACCTAAAAACTGGAGACGTGTCAGGGAAGTTGCCTTGCTACATTATGAGTATAATTAAGAACCTAAATCATTCTTAAGTGTGAATTTGGTCCATTATCATCATAATGGACTGGATCCAGACCTACGAAAAGGGGAGCATTACGAATCATTATGATTGGAAAATGCCCAATTTTTGTCAGCACCGAATCCATGAGCGTCACATTCCCAGGATGTATCTGGATTCTTTGCATCCAAAGTTCCAATCTAGGACCATTTCTATTGTCAGGGATGAATGGGGCGGGAAGCTCTTCCACTATATGGGAAGGCATAATGATTTACATAGTGCTAAGTGCCCTCCATAATAGGGTAGGGGTCTGTGATCTTATGTCCATAGGAGCGAGGGGAGTGACTCAAAGCAGGGATCCTCTCATTGGGTTGTGAGTGAGTGCAACAGTATCTAAAGTCTGGATCCCTGATGGGAGCCACTCCCCTCGCTTCTATGGACATATGATCACAGACCCCTAACCTATTATGGATATTATGGGGGGAGGGGCTCCCAGCAGGGATCATCTCATTGGGTTACCGCTGCCATTGTGCTCTGAGTACAGCAGTATCTAAAGTCTGGATCTCACTTGATGTTCTTCCATTTGCCAGGGTGCCCAGACCCTTAAATACAGCCACAGATGTAAGCTATGATTTACATCAGAACTTAACGTAGTTTTACCATGGACTATGAATCAAACACAATCACATAGCACAAGATGCAGTAAGTAGACATTTTAGGAAACGCCCTCTAAACTATGTGTAGTGTAATTTCTTCCTCTTCCCTGCTTTCGCAAGACATGCTAAGAGCTATCTAATAAGCAGTGGGGTAGCTGACACTCGGGAACACTTTCTAATACATTTTAGAATTAGGATACAAGTCACTTGATCTGCTGGTCTACATGGAAATGCTTTTAGCCCATGCTGGAATAGATTTATCACTATATATGTTTCTTAGCATTTTTATTGAGTCACAACAAAGGCATAACAGCTTGGTGAAGCAGAGTTAGTAAACAGATAAAATATAATAAACGCATACTCATAACCTCATTAAGTTACAGTGGCTACAAACCTGCTAATATGAGATGCTTTATCAACATAAGCTAAATATAAAACCTAGCAACCTTTTTTCAGAGAGGTATATAATTACATTTCAGAAGGAAAGAATGGAAAAAGAGTAGAACTGTGAGTTTTGAACATTAAGATCTGCGTTTATTAATGATCTCTGCCACCCTCAGTGGCCCAGAAACCAACCTCATTATTTTATTCAAAACTCTGTTGTATCGAGATTATTGTCTCTGCTGCCACAACACCCACAGCCTCTTCTGTGACTGCACATCCATTGGGGCAAGTACAACAACAAGTCTAGGGAAGACATTTTGAAAAACAGAGCAGCAGAGTATACACAGGGGTGTTTTTTTTCAAATAGCCTAAAAAACAGGATACACTAAGCAGACAGACTGAGTAAAATGACAATGCAGGAACCAAAGTCAGGTGGGGCATACTTAACGTGACCATTTAATTTTTTCCTTAAAACGGAACATCTACAAATTTTTTACGGGGGCCCACCACTAAGTCAATGGGTGTGGTCAAAAAGTCATGGCCCAAGGATGTTTGTATCAATGAAACAAATCAAATAAACTTTGTATCATCTGTTAAACCCACAGACTATTTCAACAGCTCAGCGTGAAAAGCGTGTTATACTATTAATTCTCAGTTACAGTGACCCATATAATTACAGTGAGTATCCTACTGACATATATATGCAAGGCAGAGAACATACTACTATCACCATACAATAAGGACCACTTACAATACAGACTATATCCTAGCCATTGCTATACCATACACACTGCACCTTATATCCCCATACAATACACATTGCATCCTAGTTATCACAATATAACACACATTGCATCCTAGTTATCGCTAGCCAGCCTTTCTGCCCCTTGTTTTTGTGTTCAATAAGCCTTATTGCCCCTTCCTGTGTGTTTCCAGAAAACCTTTCTGCCCCTTCCTTCTGTGTGTCGGATCAGCCAGCCTTTCTGCTCCCTTTTGTGTGTTCAAAAAGCCTTATTGCCCCTTCCTTGTGTGTGTCCAGTCAAACGTATTGCTCCTTCCTTGTGTGTGTCCAGTTAGCCTTATTGCCCCTTCTTTCTGTGACCATTAAGCCTTAATGCCCTTTCTTCTATGTGTCCAGTCAGCCTTATTGCTCCCCCTTCTGCCTTTCTGCCCCTTTCTTGTGTGTGTCAGATCAGCCAGCCTTTCTGCCCCTTGTTTTTGTGTTCAATAAGCCTTATTGCCCCTTCCTGTGTGTTTCCAGAAAACCTTTCTGTCCCTTCCTTCTGTTTGTCGGATCAGCCAGCCTTTCTGCCCCTTTTTTTTGTGTGTTCAAAAAGCCTTATTGCCCCTTCCTTGTGTGTGTCCAGTCAAATGTATTGCCCCTTCCTTGTGTGTGTCCAGTTAGCCTTATTGCCCCTTCTTTCTGTGACCATTAAGCATTAATGCCCTTTTTTCTATGTGTCCAGCCAGCCTTATTTCCCCCTCCTTCTGTGTATCCAACCAGCCTTATTGCCCCTTTTTCTGTTTGCCCAACCAGCTTTATTGCCCCACCTTCTATGTAAAGCCAGACTTATTGCCCCCTCCTTCTGTATCCAGCCGGCTTTATTCCCCCCTCTTTATTTGTGTCCAGTCAGCCTTATTTGCACCTTTTTCTGTTTGTCTAACCAGCCCTATTGCCCCACCTTCTGTGTCCAGCCAGCCTGCCCCCTCTTAATTTTTCTTCAGTTCGCCTTATTGGCCCCTTTTTCTGTTTGTCCAACCATCCTTATACCCTCTCCTTCTGTGTAACCAACCCGCCTTATTGTACCTTCCTTCTGTGTGTCCAACCAGTCTCATTGCCCCCTTTTTGTGTCCAGTCTGTATTATTTCCCCCTCCTTCTGTGTCCAGCCAGCCTTATTTCCCCCTCTTTCTTTGTCCATTCAGCGTTATTGACCCCTCCTTCTTTATCCATTTAGCCTTATTGCCCCCTCTTAATTTTTCGTCCAGTTCGCCTTATTGGCCCCTTTTTCTGTTTGTGCAACCAGCCTTATTGCCCCCTTCTTCTGTGTCCATTCAGCCTTACTGCCCCCTCCTATGTTCAGCTAGCCTTATTGCCCCTCCTCTTAATTTTTAATCCAGTCAGCTTTATTGCCCCTTCCTTCTGTGTCCAGCCAGTCTTATTTCCCCCTTCTTCTTTTGTCAATTGAGCCTCATTGCCCCCTCTTAATTTTTGTCCAGCCAGCCTTATCTCTTCCCTCTTAATTTTTGTCCAGCCAGCCTTATTTCCCCCCTCTTAATTTTTGTCCAGTCAGCCTTATTGCCCCTTCCTTCTTATAGCTGCCTCTTGTTATGTAAATCCACATGTTATTTAAATCCATATTCCCCAACGCAAAATACTTTCCACCAAAATAATCTTACCTTTTCTTGCCGTCTTCTTGCCTCCAGCTCTCTCCTCCGCGGCACACTCTGCAGAATGATGCCAGCGTGACCTTAGGTCTCCTTAGGTCACGCTGACGTCTTGTGAACGGAGCAGCTGGCGGGTGGAGCTGAGGCATCGGGACCCACCGATACCAGAGTATGTATGCGACGCCGAAATGTCTCGTTATCAGAGAGCAACAGGTGACATACAGTGTATGTCACCTGTTGCTCTCTGAAAAAATTTCGGCGATGTCACCTGTTGCTCTCTGAAAACATTTCGGCGTCCCGAAGCTCGGCACGGGGACAACCGGACAGCCTGTCAAAAAACGGGATGGTCCCATTCAAAACGGGAAGTATGGTCACCTTAGGCATACTCTGAGCTATCATGAATTTATCAAAAAACAATATTTAATATTAATATACTGTGAGATGAATGGTATGTCCAGCTATTCCTCACTGCCAATCAATATTTATAGACACTTTTGAGAAGCCAGAAAGGTAGTTTAAACTGCACTCATATTACTTCACAAAAGTTTCAGTCTCTTTGGGCCTGATAGAGACTTAAGGTCATTTTATTTACACAAGCGTGCCCGACTTACGCACTACTAAATATAATGCACTTCCCCTGACACCCCCTCGCACGTGTATAGCTTAGCTGACTCACGTGTTCAGAACCTTAGCTTAACTTTTTCTTTGCATATCTCTGGTCGGACGTATCGCCTTGTCATACATAAGTGCCTAACCCAGCCGATACTGTACAATTTAAATGCCTCCCTAACCACAATGCGTATATTCGTCTTGCGTAGGGAGTTACATACAAGTTAAGTATGATCAGATTTAAAATGCGTAATATCTGCCATGCACTTGCTCAGTGCATTCCCACAGTCAGCTTCATGCACACGGCATGCGTAAATTAGCTGTCGTTGTTAAGTCTGGATCAGGCCCCTTGTTCCTGTATTTAAATTGTGTCTAATTCTGGGTCCTGTTCTAATATTGCCTGATGCTGATCATACTCCGGCTTGCTGAGTCTTTAAACCTTTAGTCCTCACATTTGACTATTCTAAGGATTGTCACCAATCCTGCTTGAACATTTAACCAATCACTGAATTTCAATCTACAGTGAACATTTGCCAGGATATTGACCATTCCTGTATTCCTTGATCTCTGGTCGGACAGTGGATTTTGTGCCATAGTCTTCCATAGTATATTTCTGTCACGCACATGATAAACTGCTAATTTTACATTTATAAATGCATTTCATTTTCACATTATACATTATCACTGTCCATTTTTTTTATAGTATGGGAATATTTACACATTAGAAAATGAGCAATGTTAACAATTACCATAATGAACAAAAATACATGTTTATGTACATATGAGAATACACATACTGTTAATTGATGGTGTCACATAACACTTATTTTTTTTCACATGTGAGTGCTGACCAAACATAGAATATTTTATTTGTGTTAGAAGAATTACCACCAATTTAAGGCATACCAGCAAGTTTTACCACACATCTTTATAACAGCATTGTATATGTAACATACAGTATTAATAACAGATACTGCACAGAGCAGTTTACTGTTCATATTACTTGCACCACTATCTATCGATCTATCTATCTATCTATCAATCACATGCTGCTGCAGTAGTCACCTTGGCATAATATCTTTCTCTCCTGGCTGCTTGAGCAGATCCTGGCTGTTTCTAGGCAACCAGGATGCTGCTCTCATAGGAAGCTGGATGATAACAATCTTGACTGTTGCTAAGGAGGCTTGCCTGCCTCTCCATCTATGATTGGCTGTCATGTGTTTAATACCCAGCAGGGAGATCTCTCCCTTGATCTCTCCCTTGCTGGTGATTGTTTGATCTAGCCATTTTGTCAGTTTGCTCCAGCATTAGTGCAGCAGGATGCTTATCCTGGTATGCTTCTTGTCCTGCTGTTCTATTGCCTTGCTAACACTATCTCTTGTTTGTCCTTTGTTTCTGTCCAGTCTCTCTCTGCTTCCCTGGTGTATTCACTTATCTCCTTATCTCCTGGTTTTCTGTGTGCCTGGATCCTTATTATTTCTGTCATACCTGTTTATGCGTATTCCTACCATGACACCTGTTTACCCTCCTGAGAAATCACCTCTCCACCAGCCGTGTCTCAGTCCTCTCCAGGAATCTGTTGCCTCTGTTCTGGAAACAATCCTAGTCTGGTTTCCAGTTGTCAGTCGTATCTAAATGTGTCCTGTTCCTGCCTGCTCTCAGTCCTGGATCAGTTAACCCTATTCCTCGTCTGGTACTGGTTCTTATCTGCACTGGTCTCTGTTGTTCTGCAGTTTTATCTCCAGTATCAACTATTTGTGTGATGTCCAGTCCTGTTGTGATGTCTGACTCCCAACCTCCCATGCTATTGCCTGGTTAACTGCAACAGAATGTTATTAGTGGTGGCCCAGCAAAAAATAAATAAAACAGACACACAACAAAGCAGGATAGAACCAGTAATTGCCGCCCACATACATTATGGCATACATATGTTCAACAATGGCAGTGGGCTGGAAATAAGGCCACAAACGTCTCCAGTGCTGAGGATACTTTTGTAGGGCTGCAGGGAGCAAACTGCCCAGAAGTCAATTAACAACCAGGAAACAAAAAAGACAAAACAAACAAAAGAATAGAGAATAACGGCTAAGCTTGCAGCTTGCTACAATAGTAAAGATAATTGTTGTGTAATATTTGCTGTCTGTTGCTCATCACTTTACTAGAGGCTAAGGAATTTTTCTATCATGGCAGTGCAAGAAAAGCGTGTCACTGATGATATCATAGATGAGTCACATTATAGTAGCCCACTGACATTACAACAATCAGTGAAACCAAATATGGCATGACAATGCATGACAACACAATTAGTAATATCACTGAGACCATTATACCTGTGAACAAGTGTAGATAACAAGCATAACTTGTTTAGCAATTACAGGAGCTGAGCTAAATTCATTTACAAGGCTACTCAGGGTCCCTGAAACTATTCTGAACTAAAAAGCAAACCCGGGAAGGGTGGCAATGTGAAAGGTCCAGGGTTGTTTTCAACCCGGGTCTTTCACTTTGCCTCCTGATAGGTGCAGATTTGTCTACTGTTGCTATGGCAACAGTAAACAAATCTGTTTTTAGCATCGGATAGTTAAAAAAAATGTTTTTTCAAGTATAGGGCATGCTGATAGTAGTGCTACAAGCATCAGCATGGTGGAGAGTTAAAAAAAATGTTTTTGCAAGTATAGGGCATGCTGATAGTAGTGCTACAAGCATCAGCATGCCCAAGGATTGGAGAACCACAAGTGCCAGCATGCCCTGTCATAAAGCAGATAAAATCTTAAAAGGTTTTTCCCTATCAATCAATACTTCAAATGTCAAAATAAATGTTGCCATTTCTTTATTAATTTCAAGTCCATTAAAACAATGACATTCATTGTAAAAGCACGTGAAGCAGCCAATAAGAGCTCATTTCTACAATGATTGACAGTTGCTATACAAGGCAGACCCGGGAAATTCATTGGTGATGTGAGAGGCTCCGACCAGGGAATTTCCCGGGTTTTTGAGGACTTTTTTTAAACACGGTATTTCTTCTCCCGGAAAAACCGGGGTTTTTAGACCTGGGTTTTTCACATTTGGTGATGTGAAAGGGGTATAAGTGGTATACCCAAACAGACAAGGGGAGTGGGGACAAATGTAAAGAAATGCAAGGTACAGGGAAGCAAAAGCACAGAAAGACAGAGGTGGGGGGCAGAAATATCAACAGTAAAGGGGGACTCAGAAGGGGGAGGGGCATAAGTTCAGACAGTCAAAGGAGACTGCAGAGTCATAAACATTCAAAGGGTCAACAGGTACATAAAAAAGGGGGAGAGCGGTCCACTTACAAATAGACTACGGCCCGGATTCAGAGCTGCGCTTCCGTCTTTTTTTCTTCAAAAAAGGCGGCAGCAAAAATGCCCAGATCGGGAGCGCGCACAGAAAGATGGGTGCAATTGTACCCATCCGTCTGTGATCACATCCGACTGGCCTGCGCCTGTGGGAATTATATTTAAATGAAAAAGGTTTTTCTCATTTAAATATTTCGTGCAGTGCAGTCCAGTGGCTGCTTAAAGAGCTGTACGCTTACACCATCACTGGGATGGTGTAAGTGTAAGGAGCAACTCACCGGAGTTGTAATAAAAAAAGTAAGTAATCAAAAAACACAAATAAAATCAGTAAAATAAAAAAACAAA
>WWET01000117.1:993772-1004912 GCA_011038615.1 Limnodynastes dumerilii | reverse complement strand
TCCTGCGGCGCCACTTGGCCCGGTTGGCGCGGGGATCTCTATCTCCAGTTGCTCCGCCCTCCCTACGCCCCTGGTCTTAATACAGACCTCCTGAGTACACATATAGCAAATGGATAAATAGGGACTCACCTACAGGAGGTGCCTTGACGCTGGGCAGGTGAGCTTAACCCAATAAAGCTATATTGTGAACTAAACCTCTTTTAATGCATGTGCTGACACATATGGATCTATTTACAGAGAGCAGCAGTTCACTGTGAACAAAGCTGCATCGGGTTCGCTTATCTTCATAGCATGACAGGTCGTCCGGACAGGTGAGTTTTTACTATTTATTGAATTTTTTCTATTTTTTTTGTATTATTTTTTTTTACAAAGGGGATATTCTTATGTATTCCGGAGGTCTCCCCCTAATAACAGCTATTAGGGGGGAGGAAGAGAGGGGTTTATGGGGACATTGCTGGAATACTTACCCCCAACGCCAACCTGAACTGGCGTTAGTCTTACGCCGGGAGCGGAGTGTAAAACTCCACTCCATCATTTTGTAAATATTAAACAGGTTATTTTAAAGCGATAGTGCCAGTTTTGAAGTGAAAAATGGCACCATCGCATTATAATGATCTTTGTAAATAGACCCCAATATGTTATATGATGTTTGTTTGGAGCGCTGGACCTCTCTTTTGTTCCTTGTAGTTACATAAATAGAAGAATGAATAGTGCGTTAACACCTGTTATAACATCTACTTTATTATTTATTGTTACAAAACCCCATGAAACATAAGAAAAAAAGAAACATTTACTTCCTCACAGCTCGGTTCAGTGTTTTGCATATGGAAATAAAACGTGAATGATTGTTTACACTTTCTGATGAGATAATGGGCGCAAGACATTAGTGAAAAGTACCAGAACAACTTTATAATGCAGCGTTTATCCATAAAAGCATGACAGCCACCTGGAAAATAACAGATTCCCCATCACAGACAGTGCACACTAGCTCCAGGGATAGCACACAAAGCAGAGGGGGAGGGGAACCTCAGCAGACACAGAGGAGAGAGAGAGAGAGGGAAGGGCAGGGCTCAGCCAATAGAAGAGATAGAAGGGGCCATGCAAAAAGAAAGAGTGACGATCAGAAGTGAGGAGGAGGGAGGAAGAGGGGCGGAGGAACACAGCTTTCTTTCTGATAGAGATCCTCCAGCAAGCCGGGGGATTGTATGAGTACATTTGTGAATCCTATGTTGTGACCACTGGAGGATACAAGGGACACACGTGTAGATCTTCCTCACAGTGTCTGCTGCCCACATCACTCCAGCTGTACCCAGCACTGATCAGGGGGCACACTCGGGAGAGCCATGGACGAGGACCGTGCTGGAGAACAAATGAGACCGCTGCTCACCACGGTATGGGATATGCTGGGCTGCTCTTCTTCTTTTACCTCCACACTTATACTAAAAGCTGCCATCCATAATGGCACGGTGCTTGTGCCACTGGGACATACAAGATCTGTGTCCACCTCCCATCCCTCAGTAACCCCGAGTCACTAAGTTGCAGAGGTTGCCTGGTGTCACACATTGTCCCCATACATGGCAGCTTGTCACCATGTGACCATTATTGATATTTTGTAGCTTGGCTTTCTCTGTTGCTGTGATGTATTGGAAGGGGATGAAGGGGTACAGAGTAGCTGTTGCAAGTGTGTGCCACGTAAATCAGTAGCCTTTATACAAAGTATGATGACTGCCTAGCTCATGCCTAGATAAGTGTGACTGATCAGTGGTACCCATGTATTACTACTTGCTGAAGGTATCCAGACCCCTTTGTTATGGAGCTGGAGATGTTTTGCTTAACGCTGGCATGTGTACACGCGAGTGTGCCCAGCAATACGTCAGCCAAGCTCCTCGCAGTGCCCACCAGCCAGTGAGAGGCACAGTGCCTTGTCTTCTCTTACCAAGGAGTGCTGCGTGGCCACTACATGCCATATGGGGGGTTCTAGCCGGTGATGCCTCTCATCCTATGATAACAGTCTGTGCTTTGTAGTGGAAATGAGTCACAAGGAAGTCCCATCCCCTGCCTGGGTGTCCCTCCCTCCCCTGCTAGAATGAGACGGGTGGGAATCTCAGTTTAGGAGCTTTCCATATGATTCACCCCTCCCCCGGTTGCACTCATGCTATGTGCACACAGGCAGCCTCTAATATAGGCATCTGGAGTAGCTACATAAGTATGAGCATCTGTCTTGTCTTTGTGCACTTCAGTTTTGTTTAACTTACAATGCTGTACATTTTGGGGTTGATTCAGCGTTAGATCAATAATAATAAAAAATATATGTATATATAATACAAAATACAATCAACTCTTTACCTGCAGAGATTTAAAAGTACTTTACTTTTTTCATTGCACATAAACACTGAATTATTTTTTATTACACTGCTATTTAGAGTCAATCTAGGAAATTCTACCACCTAACTCTATTTCTGTCTATCACATGTCTTCTGGAAGCACACTACTTGTGAAGTTTTATTAGGATAAAAAAAAAATGTCTTCTGGCTGTATCTGTCTCTCTTTCTGCTCCAGCATCTGACAGCTGAGGTTACCAGAGTCTGGACACAAATGTGCTGGCTGAAGATGTCTTATCACAGGTCATCACCATTGATTTTGTATTTGTGAAATATAGTTAATAAACCATATTTTACAAATAGAATTAATTGTTGGTTGTCCATTATTTGTCCATGCTCTTGTATCCCTGACTGTAAGAGACAGAGGTGAGTGACATTTGTAGCCAGAAAATGAAAGGTGAGTATCTTCTATCCCAGTGATGGCTAACCTGTGACACTCCAGGTGTTGTGAAACTACAATTCCCATCATGCTTTGTCAGGTATCTGCTATGCTTTTGCAGTTAAGGCATGCTGGGACTCGTAGTTTCACAACACCTGGAGTGTCACAGGTTAGCCAACACTGTTCTATCCTAACACCTCATTGCGTATTCAGGAGTCCTGTAAATAGCATTTTTCCCTTAGAGAGATATGAAGACAGAGGCCAATGAGAAGTATCAGAAATGGAAGAGAGAGAGAGACTGTTAGTATATTACTTAAAAGTATAAAAACAGTTAATTTCATACTTTTTAGTAAGAATATAGACAAAATAAATAGACTCAGTCATAGAGTGTTTATTACAGGGCTGTTAAGGGAAATGTAAAACGACTATCTGAAACAGTGTACATTTGAGTTTAGTTCAGTTTTACAGAGATGTCAGCCATATGCTACTGTATGGCTTCCACAAACTGGCATACTTAAACTACAAATAAAACATCTAAAATCACACTGAATAAAACATTGACAAAATATATAAAGGAACGACAAAGAAAATCCAACAGGCTTTTTGCTACAAAAATGTCCTTTGTTAATTCATAAGGCCCGATTCAAATAGCCTTGATGACGGGAAAAAGCTCACTGTGTGCTTTTCCTCATCATATGCGGTATGAAAACTAGGTAAGTTTTTATGCGCACCTCTATGGGGTGCGCATAAAAATCGCTCCCAAAAAATACACAGAATTAGCTTTGCACTGCAAATAACGGTGGTGCAAAGCTAATTGAATCGGGCCCATAGAGTTTCTGCTGAAAATAAGGTGAAACCATTATGTGCTTGAACAGGACAACTATGGGAGGTAAGCTTCTGTGTGTAATTTCCCTCAGCCTTTTCTTAACTACAGGACAATTTTATGTCTAAAAATAAGGTCACAAAGAAGTTAAGAGGGATCATCTTATGTGGATTGGGATTACCGTGTTTGTTGGGCATTTTAGGATATTGTTACTGACTTTAAAAATGCATTAAAGGGATTACTTGTCTATTTGGTGACATTTGATTTGAGACACCAAAAAGGTCAACCCCAGGTGTATTCACCTTATGGTCAATCATTTTTACTTGATGAGAATGTGTTAAAAATATCTCTCCTATGTAGGTAAAGCTAACTATACATTAGACAAAGCCGATTATTCAGCAAGAGTCTGTCGTATCCAGACATGTGACTAAATGGGACACTTTTGGAGGGTGTGGCCAGAATACTAATTAACATAATTTGCAACCTATGCAGAGGATACCTTAATATATATGTAGAACCCAGACATTGGGGCTGATTCAGAGTTTGGGAGTAAGGGCAAAATAGGTGCAATGGTACAGCTCGGCTAAACCATTTTGCAAAATAAGGGGTGCTCATTGATTTGAAATCTTTGGCATTCAGGGAAAATACTTTGCTTTTGCCCATAGAACCCAAATACTGCATAGCTTTATGTTTAATTTGTAAATTAACAAAGGAAAGCTAGGAAATGTCACCTCTCAATTCTAATTCTGCTTTTAATATTTAAATTTGCCTCCCCTTGCAGTTTAACATGATATTGTTCAGGTCTATACTTGCACTTAAAAAAGGTTTAAGTGCAACTCTGAATCCGCTCCATTGTTTCACTGTCTATTGACATAAGTAATCACAGGTGGTTGGTGTCCGCTGAGAACGGCCCTATTTCGAAAGGGCCGTTCCCCCTCTAGCCAGTTCCAAACTGGCTTGGAATTCAATTGCTTTTGCCTTGAAGAGGCAAAGTAATCGATCCCTGAAGCACCGAAGTTGGAGCTCCGAATAGTAAGTGTAAATTTTACCCCAACCCTTTCCCTAATCCTTACCCTGACTCTACCTTTCCATGACCCTAACCTGATCCTTCTCTGCAGCCTGACCCTAAGACTCCTGTCCCCGCAGCTTAAACCTGGACTCTGAATCGCCTACCCATAGGCTGACCCTAACCCTACCTTCCCCAGAGCCTGTCCCTAAAAGTCCCCGGGGAGGTTACTCACCTCTCTTGTGGGTTCTGCGGTGGGTGCGATGGGTCCGGTGGGCGACTTCTGATTGGCATACTTATCCATTCAAGAATATTATTTCTGAAACAGCCATTTCTGGCCTCAGACTGACAACACTAATCACAACTTAGTTTATTGAGATATAGAATGATTAGAACTGAGGACTGTTCTGAGCTGTCAAATAGTGTGATGCCTTTTCACTTTTTCAGAAATCTATATGAATTTACCCAGAATAAAATGCAAAGATCAGCATAAATGCCTGATTATCCCATGAAACACAGTTAAGGTAGTTGAGTCCTGTGATGTGTGTAGTGTACTACTGAAACTCAAAGGGCCCGATCCTGACCTACGGGCGCCTTACGGCCAGCATCAGAGCGGGGAGTGCACGCCTCATGCATTCCATGCTGTCCTAACTTTTATGATCAACTATGCAGCCTTGCGGCCACATAGCTGATCATAGCGGGGCTTCCCCTGCCCCGTTCCCTAATTTGCATGTCTATCTCCGCCTCTATCACAACCTTCAAAACGGGAATTACGGGCGAGCTGCACGTAAATCCCCTGTCGGTCGTTCTTCAGGATCAGGCCCAAAGGCTTTAAATGACTACTAGCTGCAGGAATCACATTAAAATAAGTCACAAGGCTAAAGCCAGAGAGAGCCTGGATGGTAAAGTGGATTGAGACACACTAAAATAGGTTTGTGAACTCGACATACCAGAGCTTTCGCAGATATTTACTGCTTTACTTATGAATGAAATCATAGTTATGTGTATGCGTTCTTTAGATCAGTGGTTCTATAACTTTTTAGGTAAGTACCAGTTTCTCACTATATGCGAAGTACCAATCTGCATATCATGTAGACACATAACCACGACCCTTATATATTTTTTCAGGGTGTTTGTTGTTTACATATTTTTGCAGTGATTTTAAGTACTGTATGGACATGGCTACGGTAGGGTCCTGTACACAGAAATGGCGGGGGGATAGCAAATTCCGTATGTTAGCCTCAGCAGTAGAGACTGGCGTATGGAATATGCCCTTAAGTCTGAATCCACTCCACAGAGAAAAAAGACAACCATGTTCACAGACATCAAGAGCCAGAAGCACTTGCTCTAGATTGTGTCAGCAGAAGCCTGTGTGAAGGCCGCCACTATTATGGGACTTGCTGTTCTAGAATCCAGTAAGAAGGCTCGGTTACAGCCGTCCTCTTTACCTCTACATACAGATATTAACCAATAGGGAGTTTATAGACTTTTAGTTAAGTAACTTATTGGCTACTTATATTTTTGCCAGTATAGCGCTAACTGTGTCCTTTAGCACGGAGTGTGGGTTCCCGTAGCGAACAGCCTTTTCTAAATGGGGCCGTTCACTACAGGGACCCACGCTCGGTACTAAAGGACACGGTTAGCTCTATACTGGCAAAAATATAAGTAGCCAGTTTCGACCTGGCTGGGATATCGATCGCTCATGCCTTGATGAGGCATAGCAATCGATCCCTGGAGCACCGAACATGTTGCTCCGAAAGGTCAGTTTCCCCCAAACCGCTCCCTAACCCAAACACAAAGTCACTCCCGCAGCCTAACGCTTCTGAAAGTGAATGGGGCTCGCATTCGAAATAGGGACAGCCGAAAAACAGCTTTCGGCTGTCCCCAATTCCCAATGCGAGCCTTCACAGCGGGGACTCGCAACGTCTAGCACCATAGAACGGATCGGATCCATTGCACCACTGACAGGCAGCAGACTTATGCACTCTTTTGTTGCCAGTATTAAATGATATAAAGTTGCTGCACTAAGAATAAATATCATTTAACCGTTGTTCAATGAATCTAACTTGTTTTGTCTAATATTATAGCAATATTGTATTTTTGTTTTGGTACCAGCATTATTAGCTTTATGCAGACACTAGAGGTGTTTGATCACGTTTATATGTTTACACCAGTGGGAACCCCTTATAAAAATCACATTGCTCTTTCCTAGCTATTCAGAAGCACCTTAGCAGTTCTTAACACAGGTCACTCTTTCTGACTTCCACTCTATCACACGTCCTATCAGACTTAAGTAAAATAACATTTCTAACAGCTTGTGACAGAGTGGACAGTGGATTCCCATGCGTCTGTTACTTACAGTTCCAATTACTTAAGAATCAGATGTGAAGGTCTGGTCTATAGCCTATGGTGCACATTCTTGACATTGCAAGAAATATTCTAATTGTATTGTTAACCCATTAATTATTCGCACTGTTGAAACCTGTCTGAGCTATAGAGAGCTCGATTTAATCTGCTGGTTTATGAAAATGCAAAAGTTGCTGATGTTCTGGGATCAGTAGAGAGCAAACGTCTGAATTACCTAATCAGTGCTTAACTTGTAGCTTTGAAGTATGATGGATGGCTGCGAATTCTGACTTTGCTGTCTGTTAGAGTGCTGACCCACCTTTTGTTTTGTATATGGGGATTAGTTTCCTAAAGGTAAAACAAATCCATTATTGAAAAAGTAGAAATCTCAGACCTGTAAATCAAGTGGATGTGTCTGGTGTCTACGTGCCTACATGTCTGTGATCACTACAGTGTGTCATGTATTGTTATAACATAATGTACCCTTATATAGGTGCTCTCCTGTGACTGCGTGAGGGGGCCCAGTTAGTAAATGGTCATAAATAAGTAACTTTATTAATAGGAAACTAAAGTCCTTGGACCTTCTCAGTCTCGTATTTTTAAGTTTACGTGCGTTCTTTTACGTTTAGAGCTACTGCGCATGCATAGTAACGCTTATGCTATCTACGTAACATTTTGTTACGTAGGTTGCATACACACGGTCTTTAAAGACAGCGTGTACGCAATCTACATAACGAAATGTTACGTAGATAGCGTACAAGAGTTACTATGCATGCGCAGTAGCTCTCAACGTAAAAGAAGGCACATAAAATGAAAAATATGGGACTGAGAATCCGGTCCCTTGTAATTAATTAAAACATTTATTATTTTAATGTTAAGTACAAAATATTTGGTCTTGCATCACCTGCTGCGTTTTACAGAAACATTTCCCCCGGGAGGAGAATGTGTAAACGGATACATCTAAGAATGTTGCTAGACCATAAACTAATGCTTTATTTTTATTTTTGTTCTTTTCTGTAGTTTCTATGGAACTTTATGTATTGTAAGCTGCAGGGGTTTTCTACAATGGTATGTGAACCACTATCTGGTACACAGGGCAAATGTTCAAGGTTATAAGCACCCAGAAGTACTTGTGTTTTAACCATAAGTGATACTAGATGGAAGAGGATATATATGATGAAATGGATTTGAAAATCATTAAAACAATATGTAATAAATATATATGGGAAGTGGGTATGTATCTGCATGACAATGTCACATATATTTAAATATACAAAAATCATAATCTGCAGTCTAAATAACATTTCAAAACATTATTTTCTTTATATTAAAATATTACATCATTAAAAATCAGCAAAATATATTTGGATAATAGTCACAAGCAATATAATCAAATATGAACCTGTTAAACACCTATAGGGCCAGATTTAAACTGCGGGTTTGGAAAAGTGGACATGTGTCCTATAGCAACCAATAAGATTCTAAATCTCACTTTCCTATTACATACTAGAGAATGTCAGCTAGAATCTGATTGGTTGCTATGGGCAACATCTCCACTTTTCCAAATCCGCAGCTTAGTAAATCTGGCCCTTATACTCATCATATTTTCTTATTCAAATAAAAGAGTGTCAGAGCCCAGAAACAGTTCCCAGATAGTGTTCATTAGCATAACATGTTACACAATTATATATACACTCAGGGAAACAAATAAGCAATGTGAGCATATACAATAACAGAAAAACGTAGCCTTCGGCTCAGGCATTTGATATTCATCTTAGAGCAATATTGTCCATATCTTCCAGGTGTAATCTACTCTAATCTACTTCCAGGAGGCTCATAGTTTAGTGACCTCATGACCGCACTTCTGGGTATGTGGCTTTCCCTATACTACCTTGTAATGGTCCTTGCAATGGTCAAATGCTGGCGACACAATATGTCCCTGTGTACTTGGAATCCGACACCGACACGTGTTTTGTTTGTCAAAAGAGGTAATAGTCAGACTAAAAAAGAAAAAAGGAATCGGCGCTGAATAAATATTAACCACTAAAAACAGCAGCTTTTTGCTGCCCACACCCATTAACAAGTCAATATAGCAAATTACAAAAACTAAACTGGAGCGCTGATATGAAGTGAGTATAAAAAATGGAAGATGAAATGACCATCCGGAATCCAACAGTACATATGTAATTGGTGAAACCTTGGTTCACATATGACAGTCTAGCGGCCTTGTTTAAAGTTCCTAGACAGTCTTACCACCATAGGCGTAGATTAGCAGATGATCCAGGAATCCCAAGAATTGTTAAGTGCTGCCCCTCAGCAAACAGAAGAACCACCGTTGGAGTGGGGGGTAGATAAACCAAAGCTCTCCATTTAGACTCTGTCCACAGGCTGGTGTAACTATAAAGAGTTCCCCACACAACGAGTGACAAAGAGAGGTCTTAACATGTTTTGTTATTCATGTGTCGACTCTTATATAGGGCTCTATTTTCAAACATCGGGGTAAATCCAGAACTCCGCTTGTAATTCGTTTCCAAGCGTAGCGTATTTATGCATGCGTACCTTCTAAGAACTCCCCTAGGCACTCCCCTTGCATGTACGTACATTGGCCGATTTACGCATTCCAAACCATACCTTAACTTTTGGCAGCGTAACCGCTCACGTCTGGACACGTACGTATAGCTAAGCACACCCATAATGTACGATTTAAATGCAAACCCCTGTCTACATTGCGTAATTTCATCGTACTTATGGCTATCGTAATATTGGCACGCCCCCTCGAATGTTTTTAAGCTACTGTTATGTGAAAGGCCCTTACGCTCATTGTTACATTGCATTATGTAGCGTAACATCTGCCACGTGCATGCTTAGTACATACAAAAAAGCGTTTTTACAGCTCCGCCAGGCGTAAATATGCCGGAAACCGTTGTTCTGGATCTGCCCCATCATTTTTAGGTGTTAGTGGCAATTTTCACTTGAAAATGTTCATTATCACCTAAAACAAAGCTTTTCATATTTATAAAAGAGACATCGCCATGAAAATCTGTTGTTTGCATGATGATGCTCTGATACTTCTTATCTGTTCCTTGGTCCATTCTTCTTAATGCTCTTCATTAAATTTACTAACCTCCGCAGCGGAGATTGTCAATCCGCGCTGAAGGTAATGCTAACACCATATCAGGATGGCATTAGTACAGTTATTCCAGCGGCCTCCCCATAGGGGGGGGGAATGTATAGGGAAATCGCTGAGATAAACCAAAGTGTGTGACTTAAAAAATTAAATAAAAAAAAGATTTAGTTTTTTTTTCAATTAGGTTTTTATTTAAAAAAAAAATACATTTAAAATATTAATTACAGTCATTAATTATACAGTAAAAAAAATAAAGAAAAAAGCAAAACTTACCTGTTCGGGCGACGCGTCCCGCAATGGAGTCTCTGACTTCATTCATATGAAGTATGAATGAAGTGTCCTGCGATGAGCACAGAGATCATTGCGGGATCTAGCAGGGCAGGTAAGTTTTGGTAAATTTAATTAACGAAGCTGCCAAGCTCACTGCGAGGAGAAGCGAGCCTGGAACAGCTTTGTTTATTAAAATAAGCTCTAAATAGAGCCCATAGTGGTCACTAGGACCTGATTGGTGTAAACATAGCAATACAGTATATTAATGTGGAACATCATAAAAAGTAAATAAATAATATATTAGTCACCTATACAAATGGTTGGAGATTACCCATAATAAAAACTTTAAAAAATTACAACCAACTTTATTTTATAAATAAATAATGGTGGTTAGACTGTCTAGGAACTTTAACCAAGGGCACTAGACTGTCATATGTGCACCAAGGTTTAACCAATTTCATATATACTGTTGGATTCTGGATTGTCATTTCATCTCCCCTATATAATTAGGTAAGACCCTCAAGATTATCGTTTGGTCATTACGCCTGCCATTAACACCACTGATTTTATTGCTGCTTGCTTATTAACCCCTCAGCATTCATGCTCTAACACTATTGGCTTACCTCTGCTCTCCTATTCACCTTCTTTACTACATCTACGGACCATATGTTTCCATAGGGTAAGCTGGTATTCCAATCAAGGATTTGCAATTTGTTCCCCAACACTGCGTGTACATTTATCATGTTTTATCTATAGTATTTTATTATGATTGTTTTATTAAAATTAATGAAATTTATATATATTTTAT
>WWET01000117.1:979094-992931 GCA_011038615.1 Limnodynastes dumerilii | reverse complement strand
GGGGCAGATATGGAGGCTGGCATTAAGGGGCAGATATGGAGGCTGGCATTAAGGGGCAGATATGGAGGCTGGCATTAAGGGGCAGATATGGAGGCAGACATTAAGGGGCAGATATGGAGGCTGGCATTAAGGAGCAAATATGAGGTAAGTTCAATGTTTCAACCAGGCTGGGAAGGGGCAGAGACTGGAAGGACACACATAGAGGGGGCAGACTGACTGGCAGGACACACAGAGGGGGCACACTGGATACTGGGTGCTGGATACACATGATGATACAATTAATGACATTTTATTGGTATCTGTTTTTATTTTGAAATTTACCAGTAGCTGCTGCATTTCCCACCCTAGGCTTATACGAGTCAATAAGTTTTCCCAGGTTTTTGTGTTAAAATTAGGTGCCTCAGCTTAAATTCGGGTCGGCTTATACTCGAGTATATACAGTAGATTATGCTTTTATTCAGTTTAATTGGTAAAAGTTCTGAAGGTCTTTGTGTGAGGTTTGTGCTCATGGTGGCATTGGCCTCACCTATTCTCAGTTGCAGATTTACAGCGGCTCTCAGTGATGCATCAGTATAGTCAGCTGTGGGATGAGGGAGCAGTGAAATAAGTGGTATAGATGGAACAATGGAGAGGAAAAATGGTGAGTGAGGGGAAAAGAATAAGGAGGAGGAGTCAGTCATAAAAGGGGGAGTGGTTTATTAAGCCGCCCCCTCTAAAATAAAATTCTAGATCCGCCCCTGATTATTCTAGTATGTATTAAGAACTATTACATGTAAGAGAGGAACGTGTTCAGTAAGTATATGGACAGATTTATTTATTTAGAAACGGGTTCTTATATAGCACCATCATGGTTAGAACATAATATGGTACATGTATTTGGACTTTGACATGTATAGTGTTTTTAAGTTTTTTCCCCCTCACTTCTAACCTTTTTTTTGTGATGTCACCAGAGTTCATTAAGCAATGTACGATTTTCTGCCATTGTATTGAAAGATTGATAAGCATTACATTAGGAAAGCATTTGAAAGATACACTAGTGTCCATATCTTATAATGAATTTTATTATTGTTTACATTTGATACTTTGCATCCTTTGGCAGATAATACTGTTGCTTGTGTTTGCTTCTGGTATCTAGGGGTCTGAATACATCAACCAGGGAGCTTACAAACCTTCTCAGTAGCTCTGCAGAGATTTGCTGTATACAGACAGATGTTCCTGAGGGAAATTATCTGTTTTTCCTCTTCTTTAATTTCCTGTATGGCTGGTAACAAGTTAACAAAGTAGGACCCATTATCATTTTTTCCATCTCATTGACCAATAGGTTGTTTATGGAGCTGCTCCTTGTAATAGCCACACAATGTGAGCAAATCTGTTTGTTTGAGGCTGATTGTGCGTCCTGCATTTTCTGAACTGGAGCAATTATCAGAAAAAAGTATTTTCAGGTTAAATATTGTAAATGTTCCCATACTCTGTGATTTTTATTTTTAATATGTTTATAGTCTCAGGAATTTAGTTTGGTATATTTGCTGATCTTAATCTGCTAGTAAAACATTAAGTTAGACTCTTTGGAAGGTATCCAGAATTCATAAAGAGAGTTGACTTGCGTATGCAATGTACGTAAGTCATCTCTATATAGGTACTGTGCTTGTGCAATACAGTACTTATCAGTGCTTTTTTTTTGTAATAAATAAAGTGCCGGAACTCACATCAACTCACGCGCGACCACACAACCAATCGCAAGCCGAGCCGCGCCACATGCCAAGCAGTGCCATCACAACCAGCGCGGACGAAGTACGCATGCATCGGACTCGACACACAAGCAGCCCACATGCATCTTCTACTGATTTTGCTGGTGACACTTTTAAAACTTGGAATATCAGTTGAAAAAATGTGCCAGAACTCTGTTCCGGTGCATTCTATAACAAAAAAGGCACTGGTACTTATACTTCCACAATGGAACGCAGCCACCTGATGCTGTGTTCTGTGTGGAAAATCAATCCGCAAGATGATTTGCATACGAGTTACATATGATTAGTGGCAGCTGGAATGGTCATCGTACAGTAAGTGCATTGCAAAGCCTTTATGTGTAATCTTCTATTCTGCGCGTGTCCTTCAGCATGCAGAATATTTAAGGTAGTGTTCTGGGGTGTGCACTTCTCTTGCATGTATAGCAGTCTGGTTTGCAAATCCGTACGTTCGCTTCTGCAATGGAAGCTAATATACAGATCCACTATTAATACTGGTTTAGGCCCTCGATCATGAAAGCTTAATTCCCAAACCATTTTCATTGGCTGTATGGATATTTGGTGCTGTACTTTATTGTTTACTTTTGTATACAGTTAACTTAGAGAGTCAGGGAAGCAGCTTGCCATATTTGGGTTCGTTTTACTACTGGAGCAAACTGCTGTGTTTCAAAGTGAGTCATTTCCTTTGCTGTAGGTACATGGGGCCTGATCCTGAACAACGCTCGCTTGCGTTGTTACGGCGGGCGCTAGCTGTTTGGCCGATCTGCGCCTGCTCCCGGCAGATGTTTAGCGTTGTAATGATGGTTTTAATTAACTGAGGATCTGTTGTCCCTAACTGTAGCGTAATTACGTTGGAAGGGGCGTGCCAATGTTACAAGCACCGTAACTACGCTACAGTTACGGAAGGTAGGCGGGGGGGAGGCAGGGAAATTAGGCAGGAAGGGCAGGGTTATGAGATTACGAACACGTCCTGCCTTAGTTACGCCGGCAAAAGTTAGGGTAGCCTGCAGCCGGCGTAACAGATTGTAACTACAGCAGGACGAGGGGAGTGTCAGGGGGAGTGTATTGTAGTTACGCTCTGCGTTTTTACACACAGCGCTTCATCGTAGCTCTGGATCAGGCCCATGATCTCCATAGTGAGCTGCTTACATTGGTCATACAAATGCTTCTTAATATAGGCCTAGTTAAAGGCTTCAGTCGCCAATCTTGTGTCCCCCAGCACTCGTCTATTAACTATGCCATTCTATCTGTAAAATAAATGCAGAAACCTTGTTAAACACATTTGCAAATATATGATAAGGCACCTGCCACTTTTAAGGTCCTAACTCTAACAGTGAGAGTCTCTATATGGAGTCGTATAGCGTGTGTTTCTAAATTGAGTGCTAACTCACCTAGAGGCTCCCCTTTAAGCCTCCAATATAGCTTCTGTAGACCAACTCCCCCAGTCAGCTGTTCTTTGCAGATATACTTCCAAAGTTACACAAATGGTTGTTGTTCAAATCAATTTATAAGTTAATTCAAATAGAAGAATGAAAGCCGGAGGTCATCCCCACAGAAACAAGAAAAAGTGCCCCAACACTCTGCCATTAACTGGTAACTAACTTGCCATTCTCATAGACCATGGGAAATGTTCTTGTGGGCTGTTACTTTCTTGTCTTTGGTGATGGAATAATGATCCAGGAACTATCTCTGCTCCATCTCCCATGAACGTTCAAGCTCTCAAAAATGAGAAGATCTAGGGCCGGAGATCCGTTTCTAACGAAAGTTCTGTGCGTATTTTTAGGATCGGATCGATTTTTGCATCAACTGCGCATGCGTAGTAATAGTGATACGCCGTCTACGTTGAAGTTAAAGTCGGAAATGGCTAAAGGACGGACTTGTGAATCGGGCGGAGACTAATGCGACCCTAAGTGCGGTGGAAATATACAGATCTAAGGATTTGCATAGAAATAGGCGGGGGAGGCATTTAGATGAGGGAAAGTGGGCGCGCTTACAGAGTTAGGGCCGGTAATATACGCAACTAATACACATGGCCTTATTGGTGATTGAGGCCAGATAGGGCAAGTCAATGCAGGTGTAAGTTTAGGTCCGGCCAGAGGTTGCGAGGGGAGTGACTGTTTTTTTTGGTGGGTGTAACCTGCTCCGATCTGCCACTTAGTTGCGTATATTTGCGGCCCGATCGCCGACGGAAGTCTGAATATGGTCCGGATTTACTAAGCTGCGGGTTTGGAAAAGTGGAAATATTGCCCATAGCAACCAATCAGATTTTAGCTTACATTGTCTATTATGTAAAAAAAAAAAAAACAAGAGAGCTAGAATGTGATTGGTTGCTATAGGCAACATCTCCACTTTTCCCAACCTGCAGCTTAGTAAATCTGATCCCTAATCTTACTATATATTGACTGGATGAGTGGCAATTTTTTCACATTACGTGTGTGTGATTTTTTTTCTTACTTTAGCTCTGACTGAATATGTAGACAGTTTCCAGTCCATCTGGTGGTTTGCTTGGGGTTCATTTCCATACTGTTAAATAACCATGTATAGGATGTTTTTCTCCTGTGACATACCGCTCAGGCTTATGACTTTGAAGGCTGTGACCCTGCTAAATTCTTGGGTATGTTCAGCTCAGGATGTTCATACATAAAAGTCCAGACTGAAAGCATAAGAGAGTCCAAGAGATTCATCTGGCAGATAATGAGAAGACATTGCAATCAGAATGTATTCTATGTGTCTCTTTGTTTTCCTCTGGCATGTGGAAGTTGTGTGATGTCTGTATTGACTGATTAGTATGTAACTCAGTATAACACGACATGGAGAAGAAATGTTGATAAGTTCTTGTTGGAAAAATGTATTGCGTCAGATGAAGTAGTTGTTGTCTCTCCTACTCATTTGTGTCCAAGGAGAACTATCATCTGGCATAGTTCACGTCTTCCTTAGCTTGTGCTTGCAAATAAATGTGCAGACTGTAAGTGCTGAACCGAGAAAGATATTATAATTATGTGAGGAGAAGGGGTCTCATTATTTCTGCTGTTGCTCTACGAGTTAGTTGCTGGGCAAGGATCTAAAGGAAAAAAATGAGCCTCTTTGCACCTCCATGTAAAGGAAGCGAGTACTTTTATCGAAACATGATATCAAGAGGAAATGAAGTCTCTGACCGTTGAAGTCATAAGATAAAGATTTGTGGCCTGTTTGTGTAAGGGAAACATGCTTTTAACATTAATTAATTGATTAATTAAAGGAAAGCATTACATTTTAAATGGACACTTTATCACTTTTACAGTTTTATTATGTTATGTAAATGTTGAAGCTTCAGGCGCTAAGTAGGAGTTGTGCACATCGTCATACTGGTATAATGCGCATCTCCATTTCTTTGTATGGCGATTCACACTCTAGTGTCCACGGGGCTTATGACTTGAGAAGCAGAGGGGAACATCATTATGGGAAGCCGATACTCTCCACCTTAACTGTGATACAGAGTTTTCATTGTAACATTGTAGATGGAGCGGGAAAGCTTGCATTGGAAAACATCTGCTTTTTGTGCTTGCTGAGATTGTGGTACTCAAAAAATGTCTGACTATCAGGACCTCCAATCCGTTCCTGTTTAAATTGAGCACGGATGGAAAGTCTAAAGTTAAGGTCTCTCTGTCGGACTGTGCACAAACAAGTGGAGTGGTCTTAAAAGCACTGTGAGTCGGTTCAAGAATCCACAGCAACTGTGGTCAAAGCTCCAGCCAGCAGCAGTGGAGATCCCTGTTCGTTCCTCAGTCCTGTGTCTGCTAGGGACCCCCGTCTTCTGACACCAGTACAATACGTGAAAATTTACACAACAACCCCAATTTACCAAGCCCTTACTGTACAATTACCATGCACCCCCCCTTCCACCATGTGTACACACTGAATGCATACTGCTCCATCTAACCCCACCGTCAGAAAGGCTTTCAGCACGGAAACCTGGATCCTGAACACTCAGCTTTGTGCTGGACGCCTTATGTGTACAGCTGATGAGTATGTCAGGACCCATGGTTACTACATGCTGCATATTTTATGTTCTTTGTTCTTAAACCTTTTATTTTTAACGCAGTATGAGAATACTAATTCATATTCCATAGAATTACTATTGTAGCAGCTGTAGAAGTTCTGATCTGGCATCAGAAATTGTAACTGTAAATTAGTCTTATAGTATTTATAAATGAAAAAGAAACTATGTTCTGCCTTGTATATCTAATAATGAAAGCAGGATGAGGGGACACTAGGAAACAGGTGGCCTTGTATATTTTCCTGTTGATCATAGTCCTTTGAAGACCTAGCATGGTTGACTGGTGTTCAGTTTCTATGAACATAATAAACATTGCATTTACAGTTGATGGTTGATGTACTTATACTATATAGTGTATATGTGTTGGTATTTATTATATTTATTAAAGGGATTCTTTAGAACAAAATACATTTATTTTAATATTTGTTTTATTGCGGATCATGTCTGAAGAGGTGCCCCCCCCCTTTTTTTTATTTTGGCAACCATGCATGTTTTGCCCAGATTTCTGTGTGTTTTTGAGGGCTTATGAGGAGTATGCAAAATAGACATCTGCCTATTGACTGTGCTTGTGTTGTTTGATTCAAGCTGTTATTCAAATGTTGTGTTCTGAATATAGAAGTAGAAATAGTAAATGGTAGTGATCAAAAAAATGCAACAGCAAATTATCATGCCAATGGCTGAACTTTAGTCTCTTCTTTAAACAACAATCACTTCAAAATTGCTATAAGGGGAGCATATAAAAAAGGAATGGTAACAAGCAATAAGTGATATAGCAATGTTTTGTTCCTGGTGCTTGCTTGTTTTTATTCCTAGAAACCGTGGACAGGCTTAGGCGGGGAAATATAGTGTTATTTTTTTTTTCTTCTAGAGGAAGTGGCAGCTGCATTTCAGGTTCATCATAGGACAGGGTTTCCGACTTTTAAATGTTTCCCTCCGGGAGATCCCGGAGGGAAGCCATAGATGCAATTTATGCGCAATTTATGCAAATTGTGTCATTAAACCCCGCTCCTTGACTATCAATTACCCATTTCGGGGTTTCATAGGGATGAGGATGGGTCTTGATGACGCAAGTTGCGTCATCAAGTCCCTCCCTGTCCCTACCAACACTAGTAAACTAGTGTTGCCAGGCAGGGGGCAGGACTTGAGGTCCCTTGTGGGAGATTTGCGGGCTCTCCCATGACACAGGGAGAACTGCCCGAATTTTGGGAGTCTCCTGGACATTCCGGGAGAGTCGGCAACTATTACAGAGGATACTTGTAAATATCATTCATAAAAACCTATAAATGACATGCTTGCTTACTGAGAACTTAGCTTTCCAGTAAATGTAATTAAATCACTACAAGAAAATTAAGTCATTAGACTGGAGTCACATTTAAGTGTGAAATCTATAGGTGCAGTTCAGCAATAAATCACACCTAAGGGTCCTTTTCCCTCCCATATCCTTCCCTGTTTTTCTGTGCCTAATGGTACTTACGAGTGGCCTAACATGCCCTGTGTAATTTCCCTCTTAAGCAGAGTCACCGACTCTCCCGGAATGTCTGGAAGACTCCCAAATTTCTGGCGGTTCTCTCGATATTGTCCCACAGAGGGTTTAAGGCCCATGGTTTCATGAAAACCACGGCCTCAAGTTCTGCCCCCTCCCCTGGCAACACAGGGAGGGACTTGATGCAATTTGTGTCATCAAGCCCCGCCCCATCACTATTAAATCCAGGGTTGACGACTTTTTAAGGCAGCCATTGATGCTTTCAAGGGGCGGGGCTTAATTACTCAATTTATGCAAATCTCGTCATAAAGCCCCACCCCCTGTCAGTCACTATTGTGATCGCTAGTGTTCATTAAGTCCCGCCTATCCCTAGTAACTCTAGGGATTACAATAGAGTTTAGAAGGGGGCGGGGACTTCCAGGAGATTCTCCCGGGAAAATATGCATGGACATTGCCTAGCCCTCCCTCCCTGCCTAATCTAAATGGTTCTTCCTACCCACTTCTCACAGAGTCTGCAGTGACTGCTACATAAATTATATGCGGTCTTTAAAGACGTGCCTAAAGGCTACGTAAATTGCTAAGTCAGCATAACTACACATGCTCAGTTGAAAAATTCTTAAAACTATGCATCTAAGAAGTTGCAGCTTCTTTGACATAAGCATTTACCCTATTCTGTTCATAGCTTGCACGCATGAGTCTGCCTTACAGGTTTTAATAAAGCTTTGCCTGTCTATTTAATATATGTATTAATGATACACTTTTGAATTCTAAATTAATAATCAATATCTTGTGTGATACAGGTACATATGATGCAAGTGGTATATAGTTTATATTTAGGAGCTTATTTAAATAAAGTGTGTATTGCATTGTACAGTGAAAAACCATGCTATGCTGTTTCTTTTTTATTTTAATTTGCGCAGTGATTTTAAAATAGTCTACTTCTTGTCTCCCCTCTACATTTGTAGTGAAGCATGATTTATAAAGGTGAAATATTACACCAAATAGTTTTATTTACATCTGCAAATGTGCAAAAAAAAAACACATCTGTCCAAAATAGAGATGTTGTCCATAGCAATCAATCAGATTTTAGCTCTCACTTTCCTATTAAGAATGTCATCTGGAATCTGATTGGTTGGTATGGGCAAAATCTTCTTTTCCAGTTTAGTAAACTAAGCCCAATATGTTAATGAGACCTCAGTCTATCCATATTTCCATGAAAACATTACCACAGGCTCATTACCTTAATACGAGTGGAAATTTAAGGTTGTTTGAACTACATTTAAGTTTGCTTCAACAATAACTGGGAATAAATTATACAATAGTGTTTATGATGCATTTGCACCTTTGTATGCAAGAGAGAATAACAATAACTCTGCTTGTTGAAACTTGCAGTTGATTGTGAGTGGTCTCCAGATGTTCAGATCTTCATTTTTTAATCTTACTCAACTAGGTTCCCAGGAGCAGATGTATTATGTTCCTGTCACATGATTGAGGTCACCCATAAGACACTTTTGCAAGAGCCTTAAAACTTCATAGACTATTAAAGACAAGCTAAGAGGAAAAATGTTGCTATATCAGCTGCTGATTGCATGCAGACTTGGAAAGCCACAAAGTGTGATCTGTTGTTAGCAGGCCATCTTGTTAACATATCATTTGAGACCTTTTTGTCATGTAAATTTGTTTTTAAAAAGCAAATTAAAATAACCTTCAACAAACCTCTTAAGCAGGCATAGGAAACCTGCCACACTGCAGATATTGTGAAACTACAAGTTCCAGCATGCTTCAACAGAACAGCTAGCCGGCACCTGTACTTTCCAAACATCTGTAGTGCCGCTCGTTGTTAATTTTATTCATTAAAAGCATGTGGGCTTAGGTATTATTTATTAGTTATATGTGCTCTACATGATAGTGATGCCCCAGCTGCTCATGAACCTATAAGCTGCTTTCTTGATTGTTGTCTGAGTCTATGAAATGGACGCTATTGCTGTTTGTATGTAACAGGCATGTTTAAAAGAGTCAACATATTTCACTATTATTATTTCACACTTTTTTTATATTTTTATATTTAGGTTTTTATTTTAAATGTTTGTTAGTTTTATCTTATGGTAATGGTTTAAAGCTGTAAGTATTTTCTACCAGATGTCTGTGGGGCTGATGTTTTATAAAAACAACATAAATAGTGTTATTTTTGTTGGAAGATTGTCCCATTGTAGTAAAACAGTCAGCAGTCATTACTTGTTTAATTATATTCCCAATGTAGTGTTTCCAGTCCATTTCATGCCCAACCGTAGCGCAAAAGCAAATGAGATCCTGCGCCAGGTATTTTCCCGGCTCTGCTGCTGAAACATAAAAACCACCAAACTTCACAATGTTCACATTTGCAGCTGGACAGACCATTTTACGATGAGAGTTGTGGAAATGGCTTTCTTCACATTTTAGACCCCTACTAGCCTTCAGTTCTGTTTTTCCCAGCTTCAAATGTGTTTCCAACTCCTGGATCAGTGGAAGATTTCCACCAAATGCGTCAGCAATTAGTTAAAAATCACGGGAGGTATAAATTTGTGGTACAGATGCTTGATGCTTCTGTGTTACACAAGGAACCTTTCTCTGTTGCATGAGAATTTTGTACATCCGTTATGGGCATTTGAATGTGACATATCAGTGTATTGCTCAGAGCATGTGAATGTCACCATTGCAATTTATGGTCAGGGTTGCTGACTTCTCAGTTCTTCCCTCTTGGAGGAAAGAACTAGATGTCTGTATGGGGGTGGGACTTAATTATGTTATTTATACAAATTGTGTCATTAAGCACCGCCCCCTGACTGCAATTCGCATAGTGTTCCAGGGGGTGGGCGGGACTTGATGATGAAATTCACATCATCCAGTCCCACCCATCCCTAATAACACTACGGATACCAGGAGAAATGCCTGAATTTCGTGAGTCTCCTGGATATTCTGGGAGAGTGGGCAGCCCTGGTTATGGTAAATCAGTACACTGACCCCGTCAAACTTAGTAGTGGTTTTAGAGGAAAACTACTAAATTTAATGCATGATTTCCTTTGGAACAATTCTGTTTAAATCAACACACTCAGAATGTAAATACTTTCTATTATGAGAAGACTTGGATAAGTTCTTTTTATACTGAAGCATTCTTAAGCTATTTTTAACCTCCCTCAATAAAACCTAAATTTGTGCTTGAACGGTGTGATCTTAAAGATTATATGTTCAGTGATTTCAGAGTTTCAGAACCAAATGTTTGGGGAAAATGTAATGATGAAGGAGACAGAAGGAACACCTGGGATACACAGTACAGGGCTGATGCAGAGTTTTGGTGCATGTGTACAGCTTGACTAAACCATTCTGCAGTGTGAGGGGAGCTAATTCTTTTTAAATCTTTTGCACTTCTTTTGCAGGGAAAATACTTTACTTTTGCACTTAGAGCTCACATACTGCATTGCTTATATTTAATTTATAAATTATAGTTGAGCTAATAAACTTCGCCTCTGTATTCCAATTCTGGTTTCACTGTTTAAATGTGCCTCCCCTTGCAGTTCAACATGGTATTGCTCAGGTCTACACTTGCACCTAAAAAGCTCTGAATCGGCCCCTACATGTAGAGCACATATTTAGATCTTAAAATGCTAAATATGTCCAACCGTTTGAGTGAAACTTGTAGCATTTGTGAAGCAAAAGATACAGTGAACAGTTATGATTACAAAAACATTAAAGAGGGAATATATAAAAATAAACCTTCAAAACATGTTCTGCTCACATTTGTTTGTATGCACTATGTTAGCAGAGAAAATCCATGCATTGAAAGGTGGCCTGTAAGCAGTAACCTGTGATCAAATGTCTCACAAATATAATGGCATCAGCAGGCAACATACAATTAATATTTCTACTTTGACATATTGTTATGTGCATGTGTGGGCTGCTTAGTTATACAGGTACACCAGACCCTTCAACATGACCCAATCCATTAGGTTCAATTTAACTGCTCCTGAGCTTCCAACTGTTACTCACTTGGTTTAAATGAATCAACTGATATTTTAAAAACTATTTTCAACAAACTTCAACTTCAACAAAGGTGGTTGCTATAGCACATGTTTGCCGAGTTTTGGCAGTTTCTCTCCGGGAGATCCCAGAGAGAAGCTAGCGACGCATGGAGGGGGCGGGGCTGAATGATTGCTCATACTCACCCGTTTTTAGTTGAAATAGGGGTCGGGACGGGGCTTGATGCCGCAGATTCCGTCATCAAGTCCCTTCCTGTGCCTAGCAACACTAGTATACTAGTGTTTCTAGGCAGGGGGCAGGACTTGAGGCCGTGGTTTCAGTAAAATCCCCTCTCATCCCATTGCCAGGCCCTCCACCATGACCCATTCCATTAGGTACAATATACTCCGCCCCTGAGCTTCCAACTGTCCCTCACCTGCTGAAATGACTTAACTGACATTTAAAAAACTATTTGTCTCTTCAACACAGGTGGTTACCATAGCAACTGACCGTTGGAAACTGAGGAGCAGAGTATGTTGTACCTAATGGAGGGTATGGTACACTTATGTTATTGTTTAACGTTATATGTTAAACAATGTGTCATGAGTTTTATTTTAAATATAATGGAAATACTATAACAATAATGTATAGCCTGCACATTACAGTATAATTCATTATACAATTAAAGTTTATCATGCACTATCTTGTTTGTTTGTTACTGGTAATTTCACTATACAGCAGGGACCGGATTCACTACAACGGATTTATATACTTACGTGCCTAGAGTTCCGTGCAGAGATACTACGCATGCGTAGTAACTTTTTACGCTATCTATGTAGTGTTACGTTACGTAGATTGCGTACATGTGGTCTTTAAAGACTGCATGAAAAATTACGTATTCGTAGTACCTCTGCACGGAAATCTAGGCACGTAAGTATAAAAATGCGTTATTGTGAATCCGGTCCCAGGACTCCATGCTATACCCCAGGTCACCATGGCTACTTGATATTTGGACCTGGAGCGTAGGATCACATGGAGAATTTTTAAAGAGCAGGGGGAATAAGGGTGTCCATGATTTTTTTTTTTTTATCCACTGGCCAGTTTTTCCCTTACTCCTCCTGTGACATAAGGTAGAGAAAGATATCGATCTATATACATATGTTTACTGTAAGATATGTGTATATAAAAACATTTTGTAAGGGAATATATATTTTGTACATTTATATAAAATATACCTGGCTCCCAGATTTAAAAAAAAGTTATTTATTCCTTTTCTACATGATTAGTTTTGGCTGTCTGCAAAAATGTATAATAACTTATTTCTACTGAACAGTGCTGTTTTTTTTGTTAGTTTGTTTTCAAACTGCACAGACAGAAATGAGTATATAATGTCCGTTTCCAGAAACTACAGGAAAAGTAGATCTTGACTCAGGAAGTTAGATCTTGTGGTAGAGATCTGTGCAAAACACCTGGCTGTGCTTGTACTGCTCTGTGAGATGTTTACTATTTTATGTGAACGTAGTGATGGGCTGGATCGAGACTCTGAGTTTCCCCAAGTTCTGTGCACTTCAGTTGTTTTCACAATGTGCTCGCGTACCAACATGTTCCAACTCATCCAGAATTAAGAGGAATGGAACTTAGTACAGAGAGACTGGTTTGAGTTCACAAGTGGGCGATTGAGATGGGTACACACTGGGATATTTCTAACAATTCAACGTAATTACTGTAATTAGAACTGCGGAATTAGATTGACCGTTGGATTGGCCAGTACCTAACAGTACACTCTGAAGAAAGAAGCTGATTTGGGAATCATTGATCTTGAAAATCAAATCCCACAATGCAATGCAGTTTCAGACAATTCTGCGCCACCGTGGGACAGTGGAAATATGTCTGAGCTATCTGATAATTGTGTGATCTGCATGATAGTGTCAGAAAACCCTCCAGTGTATACTGAGCATTACTACATTTACAGTGTAGGGTTGCCTGTTTCCCCATACCAGACTTGTGTACTTACAGGATTTTCCACATGCTTTAGCCTGAAAAGTTCATATAGACCCTCTAGTTACATACCGGTAGAGGTAAAACTGTTTTGCAGTTTATATTTTTAGAGGGGGCAGGATATAAGGTAACACATTTTATATCCAATATCCTTGGCTCTATAATTATAAATAGGCTGTTACTAAAGCTGGACACACACTAGAATGATTATCACTTCCAGCATTGCTGATAAACAGGACGGTTTTCCCCTAGGGAAAGGTCCTATTATCGGCACCATACACTGTAGAGACTGAGAGGGATAATCTCTGCGGGAGAGCCTGCAGCTATCCTATTGGCTGGCAGTTGCCTTTCTCTCATTGGTTTGGTTTCCTGTCAATCTTGACAGGAGACTCATGCAGACAGCCTATTAACTGGCAGAAAAAAAATTATGAATGGAGATAAAAGGATAGTGTGAGAGGTTCTGCAGTGCTGTGCTGAACCTCTCACACTGACAGGCTGCACAGCGCTGTATAGCCAGTCGGAGGGAGGACAGAGCGCCGCAGCCTGTCAGTGTGTGGTGTTCTGTAGCACTGTGCCCTCTTT